>BMAW01132084.1:0-21393 GCA_019974015.1 Nephila pilipes
CGGGTAGACCTGTGGAAGCCGTTACACCGGAAAATGTGAGTGAAGTGACAAAAATTATAATGAAAGATCGTAAAGTGAAGCTCCGTGAGATTGCTGAGATGACACAGATATCATATGGAAGTGTATTTACTATCCTTCATGAAAAATTGAGCATGAAAAAGGTTTTTTTCCAAGTGGGTGCCGCGATTGCTTTCGATGGAACAAAAACAGCAACGAGTCGATGATTCAGAAAGCTGTTTATCGCTATTTACTCGCAACAAAAAAGATTTCTTGCCGAAAAAAAAAAAAAAAAGAAAAGAAAAAAATTGGGGGGAAAAAATTGGGGAAAAAAAAAAGATTTGGAAAAGCGTTGGAACGATTGTATCACCCTAAAAGGTGATTAACAAAAGGTGTTATGTTGATGAATAAAAAAAAAATTTGCAAAAAAAATGTTGTTTTCAATGTTAGTCTAGGGACGTATTGATCCATGTGTTATATATCGTGTTCAAGTCCTGATTCAGCTAAGGATCCATAGAACAGCGGGGCTGATGTATCTTAAATTTGTCGGAATCTACGTTTTCTTATTGTTATAGAGAGGAAGTTAAAAGAGTGAAATACCCATCTGCTTATTTCTTACTGATGAGTGTTTACAGCTTATGCGTTTATTTCATTACTAGACCGTTGTTCAAAATTATGAGGTCCATCGCTAATAGTCCTTGAGTTAGTTCTGAGTGCGTCGTTAATAAACAATCAACCGGTTGCCTAAATGACCCTATGCTATGTAATAATTTATTTTTCATTTTAAAGAGCTTAATAATGATTAACAATTAGCCCTTGAATTTTTCCATATAAAAACTCTAACATCAAACAAATTTTCAAAATGCTGTATTATTACATTTGCATTTTAAGGTTATATATAACTTTTATACATAATCGAGAGGCTCTTTTGCATTCATACTTGACTAACATTCATATATTGTGGGGGGAAAGTTTAGAGCAACTTGAATATGTAGCACGATTATTTTATTCTTCATCATTTCTTAGCTAAATGGCAGGAATACCGATAGTTTATATTTAGCTTAGCTGAAAACTATCATATGGAATAATGAAAGTGGTTGCTCATTAGATTGAAAGGGAATTCAACATATTTACGAGTAGAAGTATGGAAGTTCCTTGGAGGAAGAAATTCTCATTATCTAATGGGTCACATTTACAAAATCATCATAAGGATTTCTAGAAAGATGTGAATCGATTAAAATCAAACTAATACCATTATTCTAAAATTGAATTTTTCAAATACACCTAAAAATTGACTATTTCAAAAAACTTAAGGAATTTTCAGAAACATTCAAAGTAATTATCATTTTATTCACAGAATGTACGCACGAAGAACGTGTAAAATATTTTCTACTCATCATAAGATTATACTAAATATTTGATGACATAATCTTTTTTATTGATCTTGATTGTTATATTTGCTGTTATAACATCAAATATTTCAAATGGAGTTTAATATTACTTATTTTTGGTATAAAGTTCTTTAAAGAAATACTTTTTTAAATTCTGGGTAAATAAAGTTATTTAATCCCTTAGAATCAATTATAAGAAGATTGCTTTTATTGAGAAAATATGTGTAAAGTATCATTAACTCAAAATTAATGTATACTTAGAATTATAAAAATTATCATTGCCTTTCATGTTAGTATTTTTTACACAGACTGATATGAATAGAAAATTTATTTTCAGTGGCAATGCATTCAATAAAGGAATGATTCATGTGAATGAATGAAGTGCCAAGAAATGGAAACCTTAAAAGGAGAAGCTAGAGAAGCTATCATATCATTGTCGCAAAAAGTCCGAACTTCTTCGAAACCATTATTCGAACTTACTGCATCATCATCAGAAGATCTGTAAGAATTTGAAGAGCTTCCGAATTGCCATGGCAAACATTTAAGTTGCTGTGAATAGAATTTTCAAAATTGCAGTTATTATTAAAAGAATTGTCCATTTTTGGTTCTCACAAAAATTTAAAAATGCAAATTATATAATATAAAACTTGAAACCTCAATTAATAATTTTTCATAATAACCATAATACTTTTTTTCAATGGTTACCAAAATGAAATTTCCTCGAAATGTAATATATATTTCTAAACAAAAATGCACATTTCACAACGATTCAGAACACAAACACAAAACATAAAATTTGATCTAGGAATCGGTATTGCTACTTATAAATCAAAAAGTAAACTAGAATAAATTATACGTGATAATCAGAAATGTGAGCTTTGAAAATGAGATTCCCGCACCAAATACGGGTAAATCACGTTGCACACCAAAAACATTACCCATTTGAGTTTCGGTCAAAACTGCTAAGTGGTTAAAGAAAGTTTATGTGAAAAGTATAAAAATATTTCCTTAACCTTCCAGTGCGTAGAAGATTTGATGTTAAAACCTTCGCTATTCATTAGTTTAAGTTATTATAAAGTATTTATATTCTGATTATTGCCGTTTTTGGTATGAAGATTAAATGTTTATATTCCGTCATCAAGATCCAAAATCTTTTGCAAGTTTTTTTTTATTTAAAAACTCATTTCTCACTTTGAAAGTCTTTAACGTAAAAAAGCACAGCTTATAATAAGATTAAGATATAATTTAGATTAATTTTAATAATTATAACTTTCTGTATGGCTGACGTCTGAATTAAAACAACCATAACTCTGAGTAAAAATTTTAAATTTTTTTTATATTCGTACATTTCTTCAAACTTCTGTCGTGCTACATACTCACATTTGTGATAATTAATTGATTCCTGTTAACTGTGTGCTAAACATAGTTCCTGTCACTTCTATTTAAATACCCTTAAGTAGCAAGTTTATCTGTTACAAAATTTATCACAAATCTTAAAATAGGTTTAGAATGCTTATTTATGCATGCAATTCGTATAATCAGATGTATTTGTGAAAATAATCATGAACTCCGACCATCTAAAAGTAACTGTACATTGCTATGGCACTTGCATCTCTCTCATAAGGGTTACCTAAATTTAAACTTATTTTAATCTCTGCCGTAAAGTTTTAGAACTTCTTACTTATTGTACAAATACATAAAATTCAGCTCAACAAACATAAAATCTGACCTGATTTTATCTAGTCTGAAAGCAATAATCGTGTTTGAAAAATACATAGTGTATTAATTATGATATATGAATAATTGTACGAAACACATAAATATAACTAATAAAATAAGCTAATTGATACAGTTATTGTATTTAAGTATGAAAAGACACACATAATTCTTCTAATTTTTCAGCATATTTTATACCGCTTTCCAAGTAAAGTAATTTTCCTTTTACTTGATATATATATAATATATAGTAAAACTTAGAATAAACAACACGTTTACTTTAATAAAAAAATTAAAGTGCGAAAAAAATCAAGTTATTTTTAATTAGGTGGGTATACGGCTCAGTTTAATCTGTTATTACAAAAAAGTATGAATCATAGAATGAAAGACGATTAAATTCAATGGCGAGAGAAACTTGAAAAATAACATTACAGAAATAATATCAGTGAATTCTTAAAAAGAACCACTGTAACGACTATTAAAGTTCCAGTGATATATATTACATTGTTTTTTTATGAATTGTGGTATGAAACACATAAATTATAACACATAACGAATATTTTCGTTGACTCAGTTATGGAGTTTGATTCTGAAAAGATACGAAATTTTTCATTTCTTTTTATAGTAGATTTTATGCCTCTGTCCCGAGAAATAATTTGCATCTTATTTAATGATATCTAAATTAAAACTCAGAATTAACAGACCACTTCTTTTGATAAAAAATTTTAAGCGCAAAAAATCAAACGATTTTTAATTAGACAAGTGTACGGATTAGAATAATCTGTTCCTTCAAAAAGGGCACGAAGCTTGTAACAACAGACGATTAAACTCAACAGCGAAAGAAACTAGAAAAAAAAATTGCAGAAATGAGTTTAGTGAATTCCTAAAAAGAAAATAAGTTATAAAAGAAAGTCATTTTTTCATCATTACGCAAATATTATTCAAGAGTCATGTAAAAATTTTGTGAATTTAAATAACACTAACTAATGAGAAAAAAAAAATCAATGCGCTTAACTTTCTTATATGGATTTCAAAAGGTTGAAAAAGATACAAATATCCTTTGTCGTTGAAAGAATTTTCAATCTAATTATGATTCTTTTAGAAATTAAGATTAAATAAAAAATACACATCAGAGTAAACTCTAAGCATTAACGCACTTAAGCATAAATTTTACTACAAAATACTTCCCGTTATTATATTTAGAATAAGTCTTTTAAGCATAAAAAAAAGAAGAGGAATTTTAAGAAAAGTTGATAATAATTTGCATTAAAAGCTATTTATTACTCTAAAACTCATTTAATTTTATGTTATAGAATAATATATTAAAGTGTTTGTTCTTTTTAAATTAATCAAGAATTATTGCCAAATAACTTGGCTCTTTTGTATTTATTTATTTCTGAGTTTATAAAGATATGTGTGTGTTATTTTTATTTTCTCTCCAATGAAGGAAGTGCATTTTGCCTATTAATATATATATATACTTTTGTACTTATATTTCCTTGAATTTACTTGGTATGCGAAATATGATAAATAATTTTTAATTTTGTGTTCAAAAGTCAAGATTTACAAACACTGTTTCAAATAAAAAGGATTTTCATTTAGAACTGTTTTAGAAATTCGAAGTAAGTTAATGCGAATTAGCAAATTCGTAATGCATTTATTTTGCGCTTAAATTAAACGGTTAAGCACTTTTCAGTGTCGCATGGCGTCTCTTGAATCAATTCACTGTGCGTGTAAAAAGGAAATAGATTCCGAGAAATGCTGATACAGAGCTTACATTAATGAGATTTGGGGGGACAGAAACAGGGGTTTTATATATAATGACTAAGCAGTTGGGCAACTGCCTCATTATACTACCTTTTAGGGAATTTTAAAATTATCTGGGGTTACTACAGGCGGCAACGCTTTGAAAATATTAGATTATTTTCAGTGCTGTCACTAGGTAAAAAATGTTTAGTGTAGTTACCTAGCAAAAGTTTTTTCTTAACTTATTAAATATTATATTGCTTAGCATATTACAGTGTTCAATACATAGCAAATTATAACGTTCGTATCATATAATGTATTGTGTATTAAAGCGCATCTTTTAAAATTAATAATCTGACTAAAAAACATAATATATATATTATTTTATTTATTCATGTTTCACGTTTGTCTCCTTTTGATACAAAAGCTTTCTGGTTTTATGCATAAAGTATTGTTTTTCAGTGCTTAATTTATACTGTAAGTCACGACATTTTGGGTGGTTGTTTTTAATAAATCTATGAGAAATTAATTATTGATTATCATAAAATTAACTTCATACTTGGTTATATAATTATTTTTAAATGCTTGAAATACATATCGAAAAAAATTTAATTGAGTGTTGATGCTAAAATGTTTTTATACTTTTTTTTATTTGAATGCTGTGTTTAATCTCCATTTTGTGTTTCTCTCCTGTTATTAGTAGTGTTTGTTCAACTTTTATATTATTAACTAGAGTCATCTTTAGAAACATTTATTAATAATATTTTAATCTGAAAAATAAAAAAAAAGTTGAGATTGTAAAGAAACATATTTTTTCTGAAAAAGAATACAACAGAAGTTTCTTACAAATAACAACAAAAACTATTGAAACCGGACATTTTTTTTTGCCAAATAGTGTTTATTTTTGCCTATGTTTAGAGACATAGCATTTTTGAACCACTTAGTAATTTAAGAAATTTCAAAAACAGGTCCCTAAATGTCTATTTTTTTAACTGCCAAAATTGTAAGAAAATTGCATTAATGGACAAAATATGCGTAAAAAATCATTTATTGATCTCAAATTAAATATATACGCAGAATTCTAAAAATTGTAATTTCCCCTTTAATGAATGTTTTATTCCCCTCATGAGCTGGTATGAATAGTGCATTTATTTTTCAATTTTAACTTATTTTATTTAATGGCATCTTTAATCTTTTCCAAATATTTATAATCACTATGATCAGAAATTCCACAATCAGTGCTACAATTGTCAGCATCCTCCTTTTTCGGTTCACCCAAAGTTTAGGAATGTAAACTATATAGAATAAAGCTTTAAGGCTCAATGATTAATTTTTTATAGTAAGCTAATAAAAGTACAGTAAATTTTTCAAAGCTTACTTAAACGAAACTGTTATGAGCTGTAATATGTAAATACCCAAATGAAAGCATGTGTTTCACAATTAATCAAAACACACACGCATAAAAAATGCATGGAGCTTTTTTTTTTCAGAAAAAAACTTCTCTATAAAGTTCAATTTTTTTCTTCTCAATCGATGCTTAAATTTAAAACCCTCATAAAACCTCAAACCCATGTAAAGTAAAACCATACTTTAAATGGGCCTGACCGAGGTTCAAAATTACAAGGTCCGTCGTGAATAGCTATCCTGTTGCTTTTCAGTGAGTCTTTAATAAAACCAATCCACACACACACACACATCCATTTATTATTCAATTCAGCAACTATACTTTAAATGGGTTTTATTACTATATTTTATGTCTTAAAAATTTTAAGAAAGCTATACTTGCGACTTCAAATCCCAAGGAAACTTTTAAAAATAAGAAGGTGGTACGAAAGTTACCCATGTGGGCATGAGAAACGGAATTTTAGGATTGGGTTGATCGATCAATTGTTTATTAACAGCCAAGTTGCGAGCAACGCGAGGGTCATTCAACCTCGTAATTTTGAGCCTCGATCAAGTACGGAGGAGGACATTTGACGTGGCACCTCTCTTTCTATATTTCTGCACCATGCCAATGAGAAGACTAAGAACTTCGACATATTTAACCTATATCAACCCCGCTATACGGCGGGTCTTTAAAAGCTACAGGACTCGAACCCGCAACTCGATTAAAACAGCTCCGGCTGCTAGCTCGCGACCATGATCACTGATTCCCCAACCACATTTAGGAATGGGATATGGGCATAGGGTAACTCATTGCAGTATCGTCTGTTATTCTATGTTCCCCATTTCTAAGAAGGTTATAAGTACGATCCCATATGCCTTCCAAATAAATTTTGCTAGTGCTTTTTCGGTCGATGAGACCACCTTCGCTTTCTTTGGAGCTATCTGATCTCTAAAAAAACCCCATTAAACCGTATATCAATCACTTTCTTCTTTGAAGAAAATTCTCTAGAATCGGCCCATCGTTTTGATTTTTGTTTGTTTGGTTACTGGTGTATTATGATGAATCCAGATCTCATCTCGATTGCAACTCGAAGAAATCTGGAAGACAAATCGACGCAGATACAATTAATTTTTGATTTGGCAGCAAATAACTGCCAAATAAAAATTAAACAAGGAACTAGTATCATATTAGCTTTAATGCCATTTAAAAGATAACAACACAAAATAGTAACTCTGGCTTGCTTTAGCAACGCCACCTATTCTCAAAAACAAGTACTTCCTGAACCACTCTCTTATATGAAAAAATAATGAAAATTTGTAATACCTAAAACAATTATCTTCTCACATAAAGTTACACGGGACACACATTAAAGATAATTTGTATTGAGTTTTGTGACGATTTAACGAAATTAACAGATTTTAACATTTTCAGTTCTGTGTTCCTATAAAGAGAAAGTAAAAACATTTTTTTGCAATCCTTTCCAATGTCGTTTTGGTGAAACATGTTAGAATATTAAGTAAACTTTTCACTATTTTATTAAAATGAATTGTTGCTAAAGTTAAATATAGCATATTTATTCTGTTATTCGAGCCCACATACCTTTCTGATGTTTTCTATATATCTGCGATATTTCTTATCTGTGATATTTATTTGTGCCTATCTAATACCGGATTAAATCTAGTATATCACGAACAAGATGCAATTAAGGGAAAGGAAACAGTTATTTTTTCTTCGGTTTTCTACCTATATATCCGGTTGCGAGAATAAGATCCAAGACGAATCTGCTGATGAGTTGAAACAATGAGTGTGATCTCAAAAAATGCGTATGAAGCTTAAAACCAACTGAATACTGACCCTTCCCACTAATAGATTTTACTCAAGATTAAAAGTTACATCACAAGGGGAAATTTAATATATAGAATACCTTACGGTTAGAGGAGATTAAAACTGTTTTCCCCTACAGCTTCTCTCTCTCTCTCGATGTAAACATTAGATACCGTCACTGATCGAATTTACCTTTACGGAATGAACGTTTGTGGCAATGGAAAAGTTAATCACATTGTGTATTTAAAATGTCTTCTGAAGTAATGTCAAAGGCTAATGGAAAGTAGGCGTTAACCTAATTCTAAGAGTGTGGGCGTAATCATTGTAAAATTTTATCTCAAAGTTGCGAAATAAATAGTTTTTGCTGAGAATAGAAGAAGCATGGCTTCTGTAAAAAGCTACGGATTATGAAATTTTAACCAATAAATAATCAGTTTGAGAGTAGTTTTCTGTAAGATAATTGATTGTGTAGTTAATATATAGAGTTAACGCAAATGAAAATGCTCGGATTTTAAAAATTTACACTTTTGGAACTATTACATATAAAAGAGTAAGCGATACACGAAAATAAAGAAAAATATTCCACTGTTGATCAATAGATGGCAACACATATATAGAAAGCTGTGATTGAAATCCAAAAATGACAAGAATGATAGAGAAGAGTTTTTGCGTATTAGAATATGCAAGAGTTTTTCCATTTATTTATGTGCAATGTGCATTTAGAAATCGCTACGGAAAGGAAGCACCAAACCACAAGAACATTCTGTGGTGGTATCAGCAATTTAAAGATACAGGTTAGTTATGCAAAAAGAAAAGCATTGGCCGCCCACATGTCTCGGAAAGAACAATAGAGAGGGTGAGGTAGAGTTTTGTTCAAAGTTCGTTCAAAGAGTTTTGTTCTACGACTGCTGCCAACCGTGATCTTGGAATTTCTCAGAAAATAGTACGGAAATTTTTATGACAAAAAAATTTCAAATGATTTAAAATTGGCACAACATTTAAAAGCGGATGGCACAACTTGTCGATTTGACTTTTGTAATCGAGGGTAAGAGAAATTGGAAAGTGAAGATTTCGCAAATAAATTGATTTTCTCAGACGAAGCAATCCTCCATTTATCAGGAAATATCAATCACTATAATGTCAGAGAGAGTAGGGAAGTAGAATTACCCACATGAAATTGTGCAATTTAAAAGAGATTCACCAAAAGTGAATGTTTTTTGATCTGCGCATATTGCAAATTTGGTTATTTCCACAACTTAGTGAGGAAAGCACAAATATGCGTTTTAAAAGGATGGAGTCCCAGTCTATTGGACTTTGCATATACGTGCTTGCTGAAACGAGGAGCTTCCATATCGATAGATGTGGCAAGAGGTTGATAGTTTTTTACCCATAATCTCGTGGCCACCTAGATAACCAGACCTTACGCTATGTGATTTCCTTTTATGAGCTTACCTCAAAAACACTATTTTTGCACCACTGATGCCGAAAACACTGTCAGAACTTAAAGCACGCATTTGTGTTGCATTAGAAACCATTGACAGAATGATACTACAAAATGTTAGGAACGAACCTAATTGCAGATTAGATGTTTGTCGTATAACAAAAAGGTTACATATTGAACCTTTATAACTGAAAATAAAACTTGGTAGATTTTTTTATGATTTCATGTATCATTTATTATAAAATATATGTGTAATAGTTTCGACAATATAAATATTAAAAATCTGATCATTTATTTGTGCCAATCCAGTATTAAATTTCAAATGCACTCATGTTCTTCTGTGATTAATACTCATAGTTCGCAGCAGGAAATTAGACAAAAGTTGTATTTAGAATTACAATAATATATGGAATCAAAAAGGAGTAGTAAGTTGTGGACTATGATAAATAGTAGTTGAAACATCTTGCTTATTTGAAAAATTCTGCTCTTAATATCTATAATTTATTTAACAACGTTTTATAACCACAACATAGTAATAATTGTTTTCATTATATTTGCCTAAATTTATTTAAACGCCAACAATTCAAGCGTCATTCCATCTGATACACCACAATGATAATTAATGAATTAATTGAATGTCAGTATTTTTCTGTTGCCGATGTAACTCGGCCGTTATTATGTTAATACTCGTGTCACAAAAATAGACGAATTACTCTTTTAGTAATACTTAGACAACTGAAATACTTTTTTGTTATCAAAATTTGTAACATTTGTGATTCGCGAACCTTTCCTTAACTAATATAGGGGTTTACTTTCTGATTTTATACATAAATTTCCAGCTCCCTTTCAATCAAATGAATCGCGATCTACTCAAATTATATAAACGTTAGATGTGTACTGAAGGTTTTAAATGAAATTCCTATAAAAGCGACGGAGAACTGAATATAGAGTTATACTAGTAAAATTAGTAGTGAATAGTAATTTGCGTAAGATAGTGTTTGTGATCTTAGATTGATAGCGTATTGACGGAGATTAAATATTATCTACATTTATTTCATTTAGGTGAGATAGGAAGATCCCATTGGAACCCCAGGTTTTTGTAATGAAACTCACTTGAACCGGTGTGAGTTGGTAAGATAAACTCTCTTCTACATTGATAATAAACTATATTTTATGCGCGATGAGGGTTAGTAAATAGAGGGAGAAATCGATAGCTAAATAGTCATAAATTAATCTTAAATAAAATGATTGGATTTAAATAAGATTGTTTCTTCTGTTGGGTCTTTATTTGTGCGTGTGAATTACCATTACTTTGACTTTCATTTTACGAACATTCAATTTAGAGATAATGATTACAGAATTATATGAAAGGGAAACGTCACAAGGCTTCGTTCATATTAATATTAACTGCAAAAATCATTTATATTCTTTTACAGAAAAAAAATGTCTATAATGTAAAATGCCTGTAATGACATAAATAGCTTTGGATTGCCCTTAAAGTCACTTTAATTTAATTGTAAATCAAAAGGTTTGTATAAAGGTAATTATTAAACTCAATATTTGACAAGTTATGCTTTGAAATGAATGAAATTTATTGTTTTCAGCAAAATTTATATCTTTCAGACCCTTCAGAGGCTTACATTCTTTAGATTAGTACGGAATTTAAAATCCCCAAGTGAATTCCGAGTGATCTTTTCTTTTTTTTTCATGGATCCCTTAGGAGCTTACCATCTTGAGGTGAGTACGAAAATCACGACCCCGATGCACCCTAGTGATCTTTTTCTTACCCATGGGGTTTACTGTCTTCGATAAACATGGGTAAAGCGAACACCTTAGCTATTTCGACCCTCCTTCTTGTCACTCAATTTTTATTTTTCTTGGATTTTTTCAAACTTCTAGAGCACAGTTCCTCCTTGTTTGGCGCAGCATAGTCATATTTGGGCTCTTGCGCCATCAAAACCCACCTTAACTCACAATAAAAAAACGAACAAACTTAATAATTTATTCGAGGAGAGAGATCTATGCAGATATGGATAGTCGAAAAAGTTTTCTTGTCATTTATAACGCCGGTATATAGGTCTTATTGAAGTAACTCCTCCATCAGGACAGGGCAGCCTTCAGGGGTTTTCCTTCTTTACATAAGTATAGATATCATGACCTAGAGGTATTCGAGCAATCTTTTTCTTTTTCATGCGTCTTAGTGTCATTGGAAATCATGGATGATGCCCCCAAGAATATCCTCGCGATTTTTCTCTATTTCTGACCCTTCTTGTCAACCAATTTTTATCTTTTTATACCATTCCCTTTTTTCTAATGTCTAAATCACAGATACGCTTTGTTTGGTGCAGTATAACCAGATATCGCTTTCGCTTTTTAAACAACTAATTCCATACAAATATTTTCCTATGGGGTTGCTATATTTGGCAAACATCCGGTTAAATCATAACCCCTTGAATGCCCAACGATCTTTTTTTTTCTAATTTTGACACTATTCCTTATCATTCCATTCCCTACCCCCCTTTATTTCTTTTCTTGCATTTACAGATTGTATCTAGATCACACTTTCTATTTTGGTCGTAAACTAATAGGTGTTTTGTGCAGCTTGGCAAAATATGGCTTTTGCGTCTGTAAAACCAATCAAACAATCGATCTTTTGGAAAGAAGGAATTTTGTGCTTCCAAACAAGAACAAGCGATTATTTTGCTAAATACTCACCAATGTACTGAATTTATTGCAATATCGTTGGAATTATTAACGCAATAAAAACTTGTTAAGAGAGAGAGAGCTTATAAATAAATTAGTTTAAGATTTACGATATACAGGGTCGTTCAATTAGTCCTTAGAAATTCTAATAGGTGGTACTTGTAGTATCGAAAATGGTTTGTTTTTATTCAGCATCATGACTCACGACGGCTGTCTAAGTCTCAGTTACTTGCATTCGTGATCATGACGTTTTTCGCACCTCAAAAATTCTTCGTCATAACTTTCCAGCTAATGAGACCATCTTCGCCATTTTTGGAAAAGATTCACCGGAAGCATTCACCGTTTTGATTTTTCCTTGATTTCTAGAGCGTAATGATGAATCCAAGTCTCGGTGACGGTGACAACTCGACGCAAAAGGATGTCGAATATTCGATGCGGCAGCAATC
Organism: Nephila pilipes; assembly: GCA_019974015.1. Lineage (NCBI taxonomy): Eukaryota > Metazoa > Arthropoda > Arachnida > Araneae > Nephilidae > Nephila > Nephila pilipes. Next base: position 12,652 of record BMAW01132084.1, read on the forward strand.
AAATTTTGATTTGGCAGCAAATCTCTACCAACTCAAATCTAATTTATGAATAAATGTCAAATTCATTTAAGTTCCGTTTCACAGTTGGTAGCACCCAATGGTAGCAACAATTTACCATAATGATGTTACCTGTCTTCAAATACTCGTACAAGTACTTTTTGAACCACCCTCATATTCCGGTAATATACTCATTTTCAAGATTCATCTCAACTTGTACAAATACTTACGTAAAACTAATTGATGAACTTATAGGATAATCAGCTAATATATTTAAAAAGGCCGGACATTTAAAAAAAAAATTTTTAGTTGCTTTTAATAAATTTTTTGGAAAAGCTGCATATGTCTTCAAAAATCAAATAGTCAGTGACTCTTATTAAGACTAATCTTTCTCTTGAATATTCAGCTTTTCTCTTCTCTTTCTTACTGATCTTCCACAGTTCCACAAAAAAAATAAAGGCCTAACTGAATATGTTGCTTTATGGGCGAGGCTTTAAAATTCAATTTCTATTGAGTTGTGATTTCTTATATGTTAAACTCAACTGATCTCTCTCACAATAAAATGTCCTTGAAAAATACCTAGTTTATATGTATAAATTTTTTTAAAAAAAATCATGAATTCTTAGTAATTACTCTTCAATGTAATTTAATTTCCAAACTTCTGAACTATTAGATTGGCATAATAAAATCAAAATTCTCAATTATTTAAAACTGTAAAAAGTGAGAAAAATAACAAAAACCAAAAAAAAATTAATTTTTTTTTTTGAAATAAATTTTTATTGGCTTATTTGAGTTTTTTTGGAATTCCAAGAAGAGTGTTTTGATATTTAAGAAATTATTTGTTGTGTAATGGAAGTACCTGTTTTTACTGTACATTGTGCTTGCTAAAATTCTGTATAATGAGTTTCAATTTTAAGTGAATTCATTTTACTGTTTTTGAAAGGAGTAAAATGTATTTCACGACTTTTTTTTTTTTGAAAAAATGAAGCCAACACGTGAAAATTAAAAGAGAAATTATAAGTTTTGTTACGTTTTCTATTGAACCAGCAGGAAAATTTTTCATTTCTGTTCATATATTGTTATAATTTGTAATAACTCAAGGAAACTATATGGTATCATATGTACTGATATAAACATCTCATATAATTTCTGTTTTGATTTTCACAACCAGTTTTAAAAATAAAGAAAATAATTCAGATTAAGTATTAGAAAATAATTCAGATTAAGTATTAGAAAATAATTCAGATTAAGTATTAGAAAATAATTCAGAATAAGTGTTAGAAAATAATATATTAATTTAAAAGTTCTTCCAATATTTCGGAATTTTTTTTAATGAAATCTTAGTCTTCGACGATAAATGCAAAGTACGCCCGATTGAAAAGAAGACATTCACCTTAGGGGCGTCGTATCTAACATACAAGTATATTGAACGGGTTCGCTTCATTTTCGTTAAGCTGTTAAGCGCATTAGTGGTAAGCCGTTAAGCACATTCGGATGCCTGTCCTGATTAGAGCAATGTAAAGAGTACTGTGAAACGTTGTAGAGGATTAAATAGTCTACCAGTAACAACTTCCAAAGGAATAGTTCGTCTATAAGACAACACTAGGTTTCGTATGATCTAGAAAACAACCAGCTTAATGCAAAATTTGGATGGGATCGGGACACTTTGGGACCATTTGAATAGGAGTTAGGGATCAACCATATAGTCTCTATTTCTCCTCAATATCTTGGCTCTTAAAATAATCACTGAGATATCAACGGCTCTCCTGTGTCAAGGAAGTGCAAGACAAAGTGAAAACTGATTTTTTCAGCAACTCTGGAGTTTCTACACTGAAGCTATCCAATTCTTTCCTGCACGTTGGGATCATTGCTTCAGTGTTCTCAACATTTATCTCTTGGAATAATGTTACTCATGAACTATAAGTGCAATACTCTGTAAATTAAAATTTTGTGTTCACAAAATTCACTATATATAAACGCAGTTTCATTTTCAATTGGTTCAACCTTGTATTAAAATGTTTAAGGCGTATGGAACATCCAAAATTAATCTGAAACTCGGTCTTATTTGTTATTAAAATATTGTGAAACATTAGAAAAATTATTAGCCATGTTTTTCAAAGAGTTACGGCATCAAAATCTTTTCTAAATGGTTATGTGTTAGAAATGAATAGTGTCTGTCTGTTCCCGGGCTAAAAGTGATTAATAAAACTTTTGTCAGGGGGAATCATAAGGCTATAAACACTTCTTCAGTGAAGGAACTTGAAGGAAAAAATGGAAGCAGTTGGACCTTTCATAAGGTTATCTATAAATTATGTAGATTTTGTATATATAACTCTAGGGGGATTCAAGTTATATTTTTTTTCTCACCTGGAATTCTTTGTCTTTCGTGAAGACTAGTGATGCGCATCCAGGATGTCTTAGCGATCTTTCCCTGATTTCGATCCACCTCCTTCTCAACTAATACTTATCTGTATTCCCCTTCCTTTACCTAGTTTCTAAATCACGGATCCAGATTTGTAACAATTATTTCCATGATACATTTGGATACTAGTAAATTAACTAGTATTTTGTGATGCTTAGTTTTATGTGGCACTTACGCCAGTATAAATAATCAATTCAAAGAGATTGTTGCAGCTCGTATCCTCAAAGGCATCTAGTTAATTATCTTAATTATTACGCTTTAACTGTTTTTAAATGTTCGAAATGTATTAAACTTTTTCGAGAGCCGTTTTCATTGCTGTTTTTTTTATAATTTACGCGGAAATAATTAGAAATGATTACCTCTTTTTCATATAAAACCATCGTGATAGTCCATATGTTATCTTTATATTCTCTCCCTGGCAAGACCTTTCGGTTTCTTTGGGGTGCTGGACCTTTTATATTCCCTTTCGTGTCTAGCTCGCCCTCTTTGGAAATTTTTCTCGTATCCCCAAGGAGTATGTGTGCCACAGTTTAAAAGTCCCTTATTTATTCTATAAATATTTAAATTTATTTTCAATACCTCCTGGATTATTTTCAATAAATCCAGGACAACAAATAATTTTATTTGATATTACGTGACTGGGGTAGTAATGACATCCATGATCAAGCAATTTGAAAATGATTGATGTAGATTGATTGATTCTCTTATTAACATCGCAGTTAGAAGCAACCAGAGGACTATTAACGATGGATTTCAGAATTTTGAGCCTCAGTTAAACGACGAAAACGATACCTGCGCTTGTCTAAACTCTCCAAATATCTAGCTCCCAACAACGTGAAGAGTACCCTCGGCAGATTTAACGTTCATCAGCCCTCGCTTCAGTGAAGTTTTAGTAGAATCAGGCCTCAACACATAGCTCAACGAAAACGCAGGTAGCGAGCTCACGTCCATAATCATTCTTGATGTAGAAATTCCCTAATGAATTAGTTAGCATATGTTTAATACGAGTGCATCAGTAATAGATAATTCATTTCAAGATTTAAAGCATATTTGCACAATTAATTTTTTTTAATAGTAAGTAAACCTATAAATTTTATTTTTGTAATTATTGGAACGCGTTCTATTCGTTTAAAATATAAAACAATTAAAATGTAAGTATTCTTTCGCTACTTAAAGCTACATGGTCTCTTAGTGTGTATGTGTATGTTAGTGTCCAAATTCGAAAATTGTTAGTATGCACGTTACTTAGTTAATCCATGGCCGAGGTAGCGAATGGTCAACTCACAGACTGCTCTGTTTCCGTCGAGTCGTGGATTCGCGATTCCTGATCCCACTAAATACCTTGTCACTAAACTGAGACTGAAAATTACGAGGTCCATCTCCAAAAGTGCGATATTAATAAACAAAATCTAAGTGCGATGTTAATAAACAATCAATCAATTAATACCTACTTAATTTGATGATTAACTGATTTTTTCCTTTAAAGGAAGGTTTAATTTACAAAATAAGAGTTTGTCGCTCTTTATCTAAGTATGGCGCATATTAACGTACTCCGAATAATTAAAGCACAATGTTTGTTTCTCTGGTTTCCTTTTCCTTCCTTTTCCCCCTAGAGAATATTAACGAAAGAAGATGCCCAAATTGTAGAAGCACCTTCACATCAAACAATCCTTTGGTACTGGACAGCGATTGAAAATTAAAATGTGCCACAGAGTTTCTGTGTAATTCAATATGACACCAATCTTCAGATTGCACTGACAAGTAAGCATAATTTTGTCTGAGATTTTAGCAAATCCATTTCGTTAATTGTAATAATACTTTTAAGCCGTTGAATCGATTCTCTGTATTGTACTTTGTCCATTGGTTGATTTTTAGGTAACGAAAAATAAATAATGTTTTAGCTGTTATTGACATATATTTAATTTATAATCTCCTGATAAATTAAATATTTACAACTTTTTCAGAAATAAAATTACAGCGTGTTTTTCAATTAGTAATAATAAACGTAAGCCGTATTACTAAGTTATTTGGATAAATATTAATTTATGTGTACATACGCACACATGAGCTCACGCAAGCACGCACACAACATTACTGTTGTATGAGCAAACATTTTATCTTCACTTTAACAAGTGCCATGCAGTTAATGGGTAGATTATCCAGGTAATCAGCAAGTTAACTATGTAATGTTAAAAATTATACAGCTTTCCACTCTTTAAGTATAGATATAATATGCATATTACCTACGCAATGTGCACATTAACAATTTCCTTTCTGAAGTGGTTGGATTGGTTTTATTAACGTCAAACTAGAAACATGAGCGCTATTGGCGACGGGCTTCGTAATTTTGAAACTTGGTCAAGTGACGAGGACGACATTTGAGCTGGCACCTCCCTCTCCTAACTCTCACACCACGCCAACGGAACAACTTTGAGCTTCGCAGATTTAACGAGCATCAGCTTCGTCTACACAGCGAGTCTAGTGGCATGAAGGCTTGAAGCCAAGACTCAACGAAAACCACGATGAGTCCGCGACCGTTAGACTACTCGGCTACCGAGGCTTTTTCCAAAATGGTTACATGTACATTGTGATCAGCACAAAGACGACTGACTAAAAGAGTGATATTCCAAATAATAAATAATAGTTAAGTTTAATAACGTCTAACAATTGGAAATCAACTAAAAATTTACGTAAAAGTTGTTTTATATTATAATGTATTAAATTATGATGAGGCTATCTTTAAAAAAAAGATGACGTATTAAAAGGTAATTAGAAGGTGCCTTATTAGAAGTAATTAACTTTTCTGTTGTTGACTTCAAAATTACAGAAAATAATGAGGACAAGTAAATCGTTTCTGTCTAAGATTTTTTCGTTCAGATGTCAACTTAACAAGATAAAAGACAGATAATAGGCCCTGTAAAACCGCAACCTGTGGAATTGTATTCTCATTATCTTAAAAACGGTTAGGTCAAATTTCAACGTCGTCTCTGGATAATGTATAAATTTGATAAGAAGGTAGGGAAAAAGAACCCCGTTTTGCTTCCCAGCTTGAAAGAAAATCCCAAATGGACAGCTTTAATATAGGATTGATGGAAAACACAGAAGTAATTTAGATTTGCAAATTTTTCCAATAACACAAAGAGAAAATGACTAGGTTGATAATGGGTAAGTTTAAGGGTATACGGGTATTATATAGGGTCAACGGCTTTCAAAATATCAAAGTTCAATAGTAAGAGCATAAAATATTACTTTAATTCAGCCGAATTTTTCTTCCTTTTTCTCTAGTACAGCTATTTTTAATGTTCTAATACTAAACATGCACACACACATCCATATAAGTCAAAATCAAGTAAAAAAAATACATTTAATAAAACAAAAAAGAATAAAATTCTAAATTTAAAAAAAAAGTAGTTATAATATAAGTATTGAAAGAATATATAAAACAAAATCTCTCTCTCTCTCTCTCTCTCTCTCTATATATATATATATATCTTACAAACCTGCAATGACGCTTCCCTACAGCGTTCCTCTTATAAAGGAGAGACATTTATAGGGATTTCGTTTACAAAAGAAAGCTTAAACAATAACTTCTTAACCCTGGCGACCATTCTGACGACTTGACAAATCTGGCCATAAAATGGTTCCCGAAAATGCTGGAATCTTATCGAAATCTCATTTGGGTGAAAATTTATGGATTTTTCCTTAAATTTCTTGTGACTTGACACCTGGACGGAACAGCTATAAATACGGAGAGGTGCAAAGATTTCTGTGAATTAATTGGAGAATCTATTGGAATGAGTCGGAATTGGCTGAATGAATCTGTTGAGGAGTTACCTGTAATGTGACTTCGAGAATCTGCTGGGTAATCTATCGGAATACGTATGGAAGATTATTGTGGGTTTTTGACCGTAATGGGAACTAGTAAGTTGGATGCTATTAAAAATGCTGTGACTGTTATATATAATGCTTCAACTGTGTTGCTAATCTGTTTAAGTGCTATATTTCCTGTTCGTGCCGTTAATCTGCCCAAGCTTTGCTACCGTTTTTGTCTTGTTCTGAATATTTGTGAATAAAGTGTCATTTGCACAAGTAGGATCCAAAAGTTCCTATAATGATTGACTACTATTCTTTGATGCTGATAGGACTTCTAAGTAAGGCACTGAGCCACCTATCAGCCATTTCCGTTATAGACGGCGAAAGTTATAGCTTGTTTAACATATAACTATGTTTGATTTCGTCAAATTTTGAACTGCTAACATCAGAATTGGGGGGGGGGCAATATCAAATTACATTATCTTCTGTGGAAATCCTCATTTGAGACCCTTCGAATACTGAAGAAAGCATTCGGAAAGAATGTGATGAAGAAAAACGACGGTGAATTAGTAGCATAAGCGTTTTCATCAAGGTTACTCAAGGACTAATGATGAGATTGAACGGTCTTCCTCTTTCACCGCAGACCACATTATTGACCATGAATTTATTCCTCAGTCCACTCTGTCATCAAAGAACTTTACTTGGTGATTCTTAGACAGCTGCGATGTGTAATAAGTCGAAAACTACCAGAAAAACGGACAAGAAGCGATTAGATTTTGTTGCAAGACAATGCCGCTGCACATTGCTCCTGATTGCCAGTCACTATGTTAACGATTTGGAACAACCTCCCTATCCTCTCGACCTAGAACCAGAAGATGTTTACCTGTTTCTATGGCTGAAAATGAAATTCAGGGACATCGTTTTACTAATTCAGAAGAGGCAATGGAAATGCGAGGAAGAAGCTGTATAAACTTTCCAAAAATGCTTTCAATGAGTGTTTTGAATAGCTATATGAAGTGAGGAACAAGTGTGTAAATGCAGGAGAACAAGCACAATTCCATGTTCCTTACAATTTTTCAAAGTCAGGAGGTAGATAAAGTTATTTATTTGTATTATCTAATAAAAATGACTTCTATTCTACTGTGAAATTTGAGGTCAGCACTACTAAAGAAATTTATATTAGGATAACTGTTGTTTTTACTAATCGGAAAGTAGCTCTATATAATTTATTTTTCTCATAAAAATAAAATTTAGTTTAGTGAATAAACTGTGATGCAAACCTTTAACCCTTCTCGTCTGTCATCTTAAATGTTACTCAAATCCCAAAACTATATTTAAGTTCAAGCCCAGATAAAATGAATCAAATAGCCAATTACGTTTCAAAATGGAGTTTATTAATTCTCTATTAGGCAAATGCTCTCAACCACACAATTTCAAGTCTCTTACTGCGAGTGCTAACAACTTCTGTAATATAGTAAATATTAGGCTTACCGGAATCCGATGCGAGTAAATCTTCAAATTGTCAATCAACCAAACAGCGTTGAATCCTAGTCTCAAAAATTCATATAGACACGTACGAAAACTCCCAAGTATCTTATTCTATCACTCATGCTATTACCGTAACCATATCTCCTTCAATTTATTTCTTTACTTAATTTGTATCATCATGTTTTATTTGGTTGGAAAAAAGTTGGAAATTTAAGCATAAAGTCAGATAGGATCCAACGTAATTTTGAACGTAAAAATATTTCGAAAGAAATCCTCTAAGGGTTTTTATATAATATTTTATTCATAGATTTCCACAGTACTTTTCTATTAATTTATATATGACTGAGTAGTTCAACGTATCTTAAAGTAAACCGATATATTTGTGTATCTTGTTTGTAATACCGTAAAAGCCAAAAAACTTGAAAAAAGCTGAATTAAAACGGTTATTTTAAAATTAAATCTAACAGCTTTTATACAATAATTTGAAAGTTTAGTGTCAGTGACTCCACATCACTTTATAACTTTAGAATATTCAAAATATTTTGATCACAAAAATAACTTGCAACATACACACACATATATATTAAAAATGATTGCAGCCAAAAAGAAAAAAAAAGTTTCAAAGCTATTATTTAGAAACACTAAGATTCAAGACACTTCAGACTATTATTTACGTTCAAAGAAGCACAACAAAGTTTTAATCAAGCTCGATGGATGTTTGGCTGTTATGTTTGCGAAGGTTATGTTATGTTTGCCTAGAGAGTACTATTTACACATAATTATTATAGTAAATTTAAATATTTAAGATGATATTTAACACATCGATCAATAACTCCCGAGTCTAACATTGAAAACAACATTTTTTTTGCAAATTTTTTTTTTATTCATCAACATAACACCTTTTGTTAATCACCTTTTAGGGTGATACAATCGTTCCAACGCTTTTCCAAATCTTTTTTTTTTTTCTTTTTTCGCAAGAAATCTTTTTTGTTGCGAGTAAATAGCGGTAAACAGCTTTCTGA
>BMAW01132086.1:3101-13573 GCA_019974015.1 Nephila pilipes
TTTGTGAAATATGTAAGATGTCTTTCTCACAAAGTGGGCACTTAAAAACTCATTTGCATATTCATATGAAGGAAAAGCCTTATGTTTGTGAAGTTTGTAATAGGGCTTTTTTGCTAAGTGGGGATTTAAAAACTCATTTGCGTATTCATACAAATGAAAAGCCTTACATTTGTGAAATTTGTAAGATAGCTTTCTCACAAAGTGGGCACTTAAAATTTCATATGCTGATTCATACAAAGGAAAAGCCTCATGTTTGTGAAATTTGTCAGAAGACTTTCTCGTTAAATTGTAACTTAAAGAGACATATGCTAATTCATGGGAAAGAAAAGTCTTATGTTTGTGAAATTTGTAAAAAGTCTTTCTCACAAATTGGGTTCTTAAAAACTCATTTTTGTATTAATACAAAGGAAAAACCTTACAAGCGTTTTGTTTGTGAAATTTGTAAGAAAGCTTATGCACTGAGTTCGAGCTTAATGACTCATTTGCGTGTTCATACAAAGGAAAAGCCTTATGTTTGTGAAATTTGTAAGAAAGCTTTTGCACATAAAGGACACTTAAAAGTTCATTTGCGTATTCATGGGAAGGAAAACCCTTATGTTTGTGAAATTTGTAGAAAAACTTTCTCGGTAAAGTATAACTTGGAGAAGCATTTGCTAGTTCATACAAAATAAAAGACTTATATTTGTGAAATTTGTGAGAAGTCTTTCTTACAAAGTGGCCACTTAAAAACACATTTACGTATTCATACAAAGGAAAAGCCTTATGTTTGTGAAATATGTAACTAGTCTTTCTCACAAAATGCGGAATTAAAAACTCATTTGCGTATTCACAAGAAGGAAAAGCTATATGTTTGTGAAATATGTAAGAAGCTTTTCTGGCAAAGCGGGCATTTAAAAACTCATTTGCGTGTTCATACAATGGAAAAGCCGTATGTTTGTGAAATTTGTAAGAAAGCTTTCTCGCATAGTGGGCACTTAAAAGTTCATTTGCGTATTCATACTAGGGAAAAGCCTTATGTGTGTGAAATTTGTAAGAAAGCTTTCTCACAAAGTGCTTCGTTAAAGAATCATTTACATATTCATACAAAGGAATAACTTTATATATATAAGTAAATATATCCTTTTCTGCTTGCATGACATACCTCCTCCTCTCTAAAGCTTACAATCTCTTTAAATTTTTAATTTCTTTAAAAGCTTTTAAAATATTCACCAAGAGTGTTGTAAAAATGCAATTAATACAAAAATATAATTGCATTTGAAACCTTTATATATATATATATATATATATCATATATGTAACTATGAGAGAGATGATATTTTTTTAAAATACTATGAATGATAAATATACAATTGCATTTGGAACTTTTTTTTTTTGCAAGAGAATGTAATTTTTTTTAATTCTATCAAATATAAAATTTATTTTGAATTTGGAAAATGCATTTGAAACTTTTATATGTATGAGAGATTTTTTTTTTTTTTTTTTTAAAAAAAACAAATTTAAAATATATAATTGTATTTGGAACTTTTTTTTTATTAGATAAAGTATTTTTTTTTAAGTACGAACAATTATAAAATATATAATTGTATTTAGGACTTTTTTTTACGAGAGAATGTATTTTTTAAATACGAACAGTTACAAAATATATACTTGTGTTTGGAACTTTTTTATATGAGAGAACGTATTTTTTTGTAAATACCATGAATTACAAAATATGTAACTTTATTTGGAGCTTTTTTTTATTATTATTATTATTAGGGAGTGAATTTTTTGAAATACTATCAATATAAGAAATATATTATAATTTTTTTTTATGTAGCAGGGATCGAAACTGATACAAATAATTCATTTTTTAAGAAACTGTTGTTAAAAAAGGTGTAATTGTATAGAACTTTTTTTATGTAGCGGAGGAAAGCCTCATTAATAAGGCTTTTCTAAGGATCTTTCTTACGTCATCGTGTGTGACGTAAGCACAATTGGATAACTACCACATTGGAACGTTAATTGCTCTGTTTGGCGATTTTGGCACGTTTCGAAAAAACCTTCAACCCCTCTAAGTAAAGATTCCCTGGAATTTGGAACGTGAAGTGGAATTGAAATGCATTGATCGATTCCTTCATAATATTGAGAATTCGCACCCATGCTTATAACGGCATTGAATCGAGCACTAACAACAAGGAATCTACGGAGATACTCATAACAGGAATCCAAAAATCATCTCCCTTGCGACTTCAAATGTTCTTCCGCTCTGCAGACTGCCCATTGCGAAAGAGTCACTAATTCGTTGTTAATGTTGTAGCCATGGCCAAGTGATACTAAAGTAGCTTTCTCTAGGGATAAGTCTGTCTCGTGAACAACTGCACAATTAATTCGAAGTGAATGTGAAAAGTATTGTTTTCAAATTTAAAAGTATATTTATTATGAAGTGTGGTTTGCAGTTATTGCTCAATATCCCACAAAACAAACAATCAATCAAAATTTAAATAGTAAGACAAGTGTACATTTGTGTTTACGGAACTCGTTAAAGAGAGGGCGATTGCTCGCGAGGAAAGAGGGGATAGCAACGGGGGGTAGCAGTAGAAGAGGGGGAAACAACGAGGGGATAGCAGTTTACAGGGTTACATAGCCAAAAATAACTCTCGCCAATATCGCCGACTCTTTTGAATACGATGCCAAATATTTCATTTCTTCTCTGGATGTGAACCTCGTCGCACCGAACGCTTGGGTACTGAAAATTACGGATATTGGATTACTCACAAAAATTAGCACTTTTTTTTAATCATAAATTTTAATACAAGTTGCAGGTATATTTCAAATAAATGAATCAACTGATGTATCAATCTTTGTATATTTATTTTAATAGAAGCAATGATAAATAATACGATTTAGAATCAAAAGCGTTAAAAAGAGTAATAATTTGAAAAGCTTTTTTATGTAGTAAATTTCGTGTTTCTTCTCAATTACTCCATTTTAAATGTACTGTTAATAAATATTTAAAGATATTCTTTCTTTTTAATCTTGAACTTGTTTTGATCATTACTGTATCGGACATGTGATGGTTTTAAGGACAGCTATCAAACTAATAAATTTCCTTTCATAAGGAATAAGTAAAATATTGGATTTGAGAAGCGCTTTCGCTTCAAAAATAAGTTTTTAGTTATTTGATTCATGTTGAAATTTTTTCTTCAAATTTATTTATATTCTATGGCCAATCTGAATAACAAAAAATAAGCTACACGAATCGATTGAAAATACGTCTTACAAAAGGTAGTATAGGTTTTTTTTTTTTTAATTAAATTTCAAACTGTGAAAATTAAATGCATCTTGTACTCGAATCCCAGATCAGATAATGAATTTTAGCCACTTTCTAATTATACACGCAGTTAAATGTATTTTTTCCACTCAATTCATTGTTAACATTTCGTAAACAACAAAAAATATCCTTTCAAATGTATATCACTTATCTAAATGTAATTATTATTGTTATTTACATGCACATTCTTACATTTCCCCCCCCCATTAGTGATTCATATTGGTTTTTGTAAAGTAAATCAGTTATATTTTATCAGTTTGTACTCTTAAATGTTAATTCGAAATTTAATTTAATAAAATAAAAAAGTTTTTATAAATTGATTTAATTACATATTGCCAGTATTATGATTTTTGATTATTTGAAATAAAAAACTGAGTTATACCTAATGTTTAACAAGTCTTTTTTTTTTTAAAGTTGAAAATTTACAAATTGAAATGGCAAGAACTGTAGATTTTGCCTTATTGTTAATTTTATTCAGGGAATGTATGAATTGCAGAATTTAACAAAAGGTTTTTAATCGTAAAATATTTTAAATGGAAAAAGAAAGCCTTTTGCTAATATAAAAGAGACAATAATTTATATAATCACAATGAACATGAATATACTTATACTGATGTATATATACCTTAAAATACATAAAAAAAAACATTTCAAAATGCTTTGTTTTGTGTTTCATCCAAAAAGAAAATTAATAGCTTTTTTTTTTTGTTGAGCGTAGTATAATTTCTTTTTGGATAGTTGTTAAATCGAAAGCTTAAATGATGCTCGAGTCAAATAATTCGACCTGATTTTTTACAGCGATTTCTGTTCATTATTTATGTATATCAACAGAAATTATATTCAAATGTTTTATAAATGTCAACTATTGAAACAGCCTAAAGAAATTGAATGAATTAGGTTTTACTTTTTCCGAAGGCATTTCCTACAACATACAATATGTCTTGTGTTAAAATATATCTTTGTAATAATTACGGGGTAAGTATTTAAAGTGAATTATAACAATATAAATAATTAATATTGATGTATCTTATTCAATATGATCATCTGCATGATTAATTGGTCTTCATAAACTCTCAACTAAAATTTCAACTCTTTTTTAAAAGGATATCACACCATTTATTTAATTTTTTTTTTTTTTTTTTTTTTTTGAAATTCCATTATATTCTGATGCGACATCCTCTAACTTTAAACAGTTGTTTTATCAAAGCTCTAAAAGGCTCCAACACTCGCTTTTTTTGAGTAAGTGAAGAGAGTCAAATTTTTTCTAATACCCTTACAGTAGTATTCAATTTTAACAATTTTGTAATAAATGTCACTACAATTACTTTTTAATGTTTAAAAAAATTTATATTCTGTATTGTTCTCTTCGGCAGTGACACTCGATAATTTTTTTAATCAAAATAAATAGTTCCCACAAGAAATGAAGAAAAAAAAAGTTTTTGTATCACAACACATAACCGAAATTAAATGAATCAGTTGAATCTACATAAACAAAAAAGTTGATGAAAATTATAAAATATTGTTCTGTGCAATGCATTGCAAATAACAAATTTCACCACCAAAGATATCAGTTCTTTTTAAAGTGATACATAAGAGATGTCTGGAAGGCTCACAAGCAATTTATGAAACAAAAGTTTTACCATTTACTGGAATTAATACATATTTTAGGATTTTATATAAACATGATTTACACTAAAAATTATGTTACTTTGTAATATTTAAATTTAGGAAAACTTTGATCTTAAATTATATTATAGACAAATGTCACTTTTTTTTAAAAAAAAAAAAATTACCAGAAAATATTAATTTCTTAATCTTGCATCATTAAATAATTCAAAAAGGTTGGGAATATATTTTGAAACAATATTAGACTCATTTTTATTTCGAAATTTCTTTACATTTTAATTCTGATAAATTAAATGTTTATCAAAGCTATAAGTACTACGGAAAACACTCTTTTATTTAAGCACAAAAACAATTTTTTTAGTAATGCTCAGACATCAACACTCAAAATTAAAATAAAGTTTTTTTTAACAAAATTAAAAGTTGTACTTGAATGAAGCGAGTCCTAGAAAAAACTTGAACATCATTTACTGTTCAATGGGTACTGAATTTACTCGAAAGTTCAAAATTTAGCTGAAAAATTCTTCCTAGTATCAATTGTTACACTTTTTTAGTAGTTTATTTGTACCAATAATCCTAGAAATGGATGAATTATGCAGATACGTGTATTTAATTTTTCAAGCTATTTACAATACTTATTTGTATTCTTTTATAAAAAAAATATTTGAAGTATTTTTGTATTTTTACGATTTATATATCAATACTAGAACTTCAAAATTGAAAAATTAAAATCGGATCTAATAATATATATATATACAGAGAGAGATAGAATTATTGTGGAAAATGAACTTTTATAAGTTTATTTGAATTTTAAATGAAAAAATTTTAAAACTATATTGATGTACATAAAATCATTCGAAGAAGAAAGAAAATTTTTGAATATACTTTTGCTGCATATTTTACTTTTAAAATTATGAGTATGTGGCATTTCCCGAGATTTTCATAACAGGGAATTTTCTGGAAACTATAATACGCTACTTCTTTTTTAAAAATACTTTTAAGAAACTTATCTAAATACAAAAATTCATGATTGAACTTAAAGGCATAATTATGAAAATCATTTAAAATAAAGCTTAAAGCAAAAAACGTACCCGAAGTGCTATCATACTTAGAAGACTACAGTACAAAAAAAAAAATGCGTTCGTAACTTCTTTTTTCTCCCTTTGCAAAAACAATTAGAGAGTCAAGCATTTTGTATCAGATACAACATTCAGAAGTCTCATTGTGTGAAACCATTCCAGCGAGACTATTTATACGCTTAAGACTTTGCATGCACAATTAAATGACTAAGGGCATTTATTCAATCGCAACTGAAAAGGAAAGCTGTGAAACTGGGTGCAGGCCCTTTAAAAGCCTTTTTCCGCTACAGGTGACCAGAGCACTGCTCATTCTCGATTTCCGTATGTGGTTAATTGACGTCACAAAAATATAAGAAACTTAAATCTCTCTCCTTCTTTACACAGTCATCGAGAGTTTATCTTTTCAGATATTTTTATGTTGCTAAGTGAATAAAGAAACGATATTTCGTTATAAGATCGGGTAATTTTTCTTTTCTGAACAGCGCATTAACAGTGTAAAAATTATTGCATTATCACATTCACGTAATAAATAAGCCACACCTGGGGTCCTGCTTTGTTGCATTCATTGAACACATGGCCCTGCTACACAAGTTGCATTGCAGTTTTATTTTTTGGAATGGTTTTTATTACCATACAGAATTGGCGTGGAAAAAAAAGGATGCAAGTAAATTCATTATAAAAAATAGCATGTATTACTTAAGTTTTTCGTTGTTTCTATAAGAACAAAAGGTTTTAAAAATAATTAGTTAAAAAGCACTTCATATGAAAGTTATAGCCATAAATTACTTACTGCTTAAAAGATAAATTCACATTTGTAACACAAAATTTCATATCCTTTCCTGTTTTTACACTGCAGTCAGGTTGCATATGAAATTTAACTTTTCTGTATTTATACTTTTTTTTACAGGAAATATGCTATTTTCAAGTACTTCTATATATGTATTATGTATAAGTAATGGATATATGTCTATACATATATTATGTATAAGTAATTGCAATATAAACGCAAAATTGTCAACAATTCATTCATTTTAGCTAGTGCAAAAAAAAGTTGGAAATATTCATCTTGTTTGTAAATATGAAATAACAGAAAAAATATTACTGGAGAGCTGGTACTGCAAGATTGTAACAGAGATGTATATATATTTCTTCAGAAAATTTATATTTTAGAAATACTTTTTTTTTTCAGTGAGTGGGAAATTAAACTGTACATTTTATATATTCTTGACTTTTTGAGAGGTTTCTTATGATATAAAATTATTTTCTAAGAAACATATTTCTTTCCCAATAAAAAAATTCCTTTTTTGAAGCATTTCTTTTAAAATTTTAGGAGGTAAATTATTAGCCTTGAAATGAATAAACAAATTAAGGACAATAAATTTACGACATTTTTTTTTTCAAAAAGCTATGAAAAGTAACTAGTGAGTACCTAAAAAATCTATTCAGTTTTAAAATGTAATTTGAAGTCTCTTTTTCTTAACATCCTTCAACACTTATCTAAGATTTTTTTTTTTGAAGATGCAACAAATATTTCTCCATGAGGAATATGTAATGTAAACAGTGTGTACCAGCCAGTGTTTTATGGATACATATTCTCGCAACCAAAAATCGTTCTATAAATTAAAAAGATTAGTTAAATTATTATAGAAGGCTGTGAATTCTTAAAAAAACTTATCTTATTTAGATTACCTCAAAATAGAATTGACAATTAAATCTACTCACACAACAATCATGGACGAAACTTGAAGCCATTAGAGTAATCGCTTTATATCATAATATAGGAGAAAAATTACAAGAATGACAAATTTAAAAATATATATTTGGAATTATAATAAAATTGCTTTTAATATGCCATTCTATTTTAATTATTTCCATAATCTAGCTTGCCAGTACCGTACCATTGTTCGCAGTTATGTTCAAAACTCAACAACAAAATATCGTATAACAGCTAAAGAAAAATACTTTTTTTTATATGTTATAGATTATAGATGGAACATAAAATAGTAGTCACGAGCATTTTTATACAAATAACTTCAATAAAATTTTGAAAAGTGATCAGCTTATGAACTTATATAATAATGTTTCTAATAATGAACTTATATAATAATGTTTCTAATAATTAACTTATATAATAATGTTTATAGTTTAGTTTGAATTTTATTAACGTCGCACGAGAAGCAACACAAGGGCTATTGGCGATGGATCTCGTGATTTTAAACCTTGGTCAAGAGACGAGGACGACACATGAGTTAGCACCCCCTTTCCTAACATCCACACCACGCCAATGGGAGGACTTTGGGCCCCAAACAGATTTAACGTGCATCAGCTTCGGCTAAACGGCGGGTCTTTAGCGGTCAAAGATCGAACCCGCGACTGAACGAAAACCGCTAGCCACGAATCCGAAGCCATGATCACTAGGCTACCGCGGCCTAATTGATAGCTAATGTGACAGTTAAACTTTTTCAAATGCTGTATATAAAGACTTATCAACAAGGAAATCCAAGAGACATTAAAATTTGGAAACAAAGAAAAATTACATTTTTTTCGAAACGAAATTTGGAACAAAGATATATTCAGTTAATATGATTTATACATATATTTTTACTGTGCTGTTGAAAGAAAAATATTTCCTGTTTCTTTATCTACACAAATAAATGTTTAGCGCAACATAGCCTGCTTAGGCTATTGTGCCATAAAACTCAACTGTCCCTCACACTCACTGCACAAATAACACCTTTTTAGAAGATATTCCGTTTTATTATTCAACACTAATTAATTATGAGCTAATATTAGTATTCTTAGTAGCATTAGAAAATATTAACCCCCTCCCTCATCATCAATGCATTTTTTTTTTTAGTTCAAAAAACTAAAGTAAATAAGTTATAAATATATTTTTGAAAAATTAAGCAAATTTCGAAAAATTTTAAAGCAATTTACTGATTATTGTTTTTTTAGTATAGAACGATATAAATGAAAAATTTTCAGAATCTTTTTGCAAAATATTTTTTGTAACAAATTATACTTGTTTGATTATCTTTAATTGCATCGAAAGTAAATGAAACAATTAGAATGTGTGAAAGTCTAGCAACACGGTATGAACGGTTGAGTTGAAATTGCAGTTAAATGGAACTGCATTTTTTTATTTGAAGGCAGATAACTTTCTTTATTATATTTTTGCATAAATTTTACAAGTAGCAGCATTATGGTACAAATTTTTAATTATAAACAAAGTCCGTTAATGACGATTTCTTTACCATATCTGTCATGTTATAAATCCAAAGTTGAAATTAACAGCATTTACAACAACAAATGATGATGGTGGCTCGAGTACCTATATTTCTAATTAAAACAGTGCATTAACAGTTTAGAAGGATGAGAAACATCTTTCAAAAGAACTTTCTCTTCTGGAATGAATTGGCTTGAAAAAAATGAATGAAAAAATTGGAATAAGAATAAATTTGTTAATGATCATTTCAATTATTCGAAATGCAATCTAACAATTAAATTAAACTAATAATTACAGATAGCAACCACCTTCCAGTTTCAATATTAATAATAAATAATTTAATATAGCTTTTAAGACAAGGAGGATGAAACAACTTAGTGCCTAAAGATGTGATTTTCCAGCTAACAATGCTCCGAGTACTGACCAAAAATAATCATTAGGAATACAAGGAAGTTTAAAGTTCAGGTATCGTTTTCGTCACTTGACCTTGGTTTAGAATTGCTCTAAAAAGTCCGTTATGTGACATTAATACAAACAAACATTTTGCACAATCTATATTTGAATGTATCATATATTTTCAAATGTATCGTATATAAAATAGGGAGGGGAAGGGGAAATGTATAATTGGGTCACTAATTTAAAAATCTTTATTTGAAAGCAATATTCTTAAATACTTCATATTTCTTTATCTAAATAGTAATTCATAAAGTAAATAAATCAGATTTAAATAATAAACACATTTTATAATTTTTATTCTATAAGAGAATTTGTCCATACGATGGGAAGCTAACAGTGCACTTAAATTGAATCAAGTTCTTGTGAAACCTGCAAAAATTATTATTAAAAGAAAAATATTTTATTAGACATCTTTAGTTATGGTTGATTATGGAATTTGTTTGTCCAAAGTAGATGAAATTTTTTGTAATAAAACTAATGCATTATTGAGGTGAATAAAATTGAAGGATTTAAATAAATAAATAAAATTTTCATTGAATTTCTTAACAAAAGAATATCAAATAATATCAACTAATATTAGAAAAGAATTATCCAATTGAAGGAAAATATGTAAAATCTTTTTACATGCCTCTATCATTAGTTATGAGAAGGGAATAACAATTTAGAAATAAAATATATGTGGAATTTTTTTTCTCTCAAAATTCGTTACAATCACTTTTTGTACTCAACGAAAACAAATGATTGCTTCCAGTTGGGATTAAATTTAAAGGAACAAAAT
>BMAW01132088.1:0-66169 GCA_019974015.1 Nephila pilipes
CTTCATCTTCGGTCACACAGGGGCTCCATACCACCTTGGAGTTCCTTTGCGGCAATTGGTGTAGATATTGTACCACGACTATATTACATAATTAAAGGCATTTTAAAATATTTGTAAGATAATAAATTGAACATCTTCCTCTAGAAATAGTTTTGTAGGTATTAAATGAAAAAAAATTATAATAATAAAATAAACTTTGACATCCAATATCAGCACTTTTAGCTATAGAGAAAGGAATATTCATAAGACAAATTCTGAAGTAAATAGAGATTTGTTTGTGTGTAATAAAGACAACATTATTATAGAAACGCAAATGAAATATAAATATCATTTTCTAATTCTTGCAGAATAATTCAAAAAAAATTATCATTGTATTTTCTTGAATAAACAACGTTTTTTAAAATTTTGTTTTGAAATACTTTAATTAAAAAAAAAATTATTTCTAAAATGTTCTCGAAACACTATAAATTATTTGAGAGATCTTTTAAGTAAAGTTACTGCTTAAAAATTGCATAATTACAATGTTTAAACTCTAATTGAAGAGCTTTCACTTCTTTTTTTGTTAACAAATGGTTCTAATTATTATGTTTTGTTTCGGAATATTGGCGAAAAAAGTTTCCAGCGAGAAGAGCACTAATTAATTTTAAAATAACCTTTTTGAAGAGAGAAAGAAAATGTTAATTTTTAAGACTAATACGACATTTTATGGAATGTTTAATAGATAAATAATTTAAATGCATGTTAATATAAAAAGTTAAGTACACCGAGTTGATTAGTTTTTGAACTTAATGTTGTTTGCATAGTCATCCATTATGTTTGTTTTATAATCCTTTATTGTTTAAAAGTCATTAATTATTCTAATTTCATTGTTTAGAAAATGCAATAGATTTAATATTTTTAGACTTTTTTTTTCGTGTTAAATTTATAGAAATACTTCACTGTCATAAGAAAATGTATGAAGTGAAAATAAAATACTGAGAATAACGAAGATGAAACAAAATGATTTTGCTGCATGAAAAATGTTTTTGTTATATATATATCTTCTGTAAGTTACACACAAAATAATCAAAATTGTGTGTTATCTTTTGTTTAGAAAACATTTTAATTTATTATAGCTATGTGAATAATGAAAAAAGTAATGATTTACAACAAAAAACAAAAGCTCTAAATGCTATATATAAAATAAAAGAATATTTTTATTAGGTAGTGATAAATATTTATCTTTTAAAGAAAGTTTCTTTTTCTTATTCCCCAGTGAAAAAAAAAAATCAAAGTATCTTTCCTATAGGTTTCAAAGCGAAATGGGACGGATTGTCAGAGAAAACACATTCGCAATATATTTTTGTATGTCTGATTTAAAGCACTCCCTAGAGGAAATGTACTTCTCTGGATCGAGGGGATGTTTCTTGTAAATATTCAATCCAAAAACTATTTTGAATTTGAAAGCCAATTTGTACGAAGTATTGAATCAACCCCTTAAAGCAATGCCAAATATAATGGCAATGTTTTTTTTTGTATTAGTTGATATATTTTATTTATGTGTTTCGAGTGGATATATTTCGAGTATAAAAATATCTTATATTATTTTCTAAAAATTTAATATTATAAAATATATTTGTCAAAATTAAAATATAATTTTAAGAATACTACGTAATTATTTTAGAATACTTCTTCCATATTTCAGAATACATCAGATTATTTTAATATCGATTTCCTTCGAGTAAAATAATTCATAATAATTTTGATAATGCAATATAAAAGAGACAAATAAAAACTAGTTTAATTGTCAGAAACTTGTTGAATCTAAAGCTGATTATATATAGATTTAAACAAGCAAGGAAAGAGATTTTTGTATTTAAATTATTAAGAGAAAAAGCAATAAGCTACTAAAATCAATGTAAAAATTCAATATAAAGTAATAATGAGCAGATTAATGTTTCTTTAAGGGGACTTAGTACCTTACGAAATCAAAAGTAGAACATTTTGATAAACTTCTTTCAATTCTTCATAAAACAACAATTTTTGCTCATTTCAGTATGAAACTTTGCCCGTTTGTGTAATAAAGTGCATAGTTTAAAATATTGGGTAAAGTTTTGCTATTAAATTAATATATTTTCTTATACAACATGAAATATGCGTACAAAAATTTGAAAAATAAATTATCTTACCTTACGTTACCCACGAGATAACTTTTGAAAGATGTACAGTAGAACCATAATTCTTATACCAAATTAAAGCTAAGTAATGACCTTATTCTGTAAATCTCAAATTTTAAATTTACCTTACATTAAAAAAAATTGAAAATTAAAAAAGTTTTTACGTTTGTATTTAGTAACTTTTTTTTCATGTATCATTGTATAAAATAAAATCTAATCATCCTATTAACAAAATTGAGGTTCACAGAATAAAGATTTACAAGTACAACACTCGTGTAAAATTTTAAAGCTCTGCATGCAAAAGATTTTTTTTAATCCTGTGGGAAACTGTGAAAATAGCAAACTGAGATAAAGAGGTTTGTTTACAGTGCATTACAAAGAACAAGCCACTTTAGACATTTACATTTTTTTGTTGCACAGGACGTACTAATTGTCGGAGATTTTGACGCGGTTTGTTTTAAAATGCTCCTAACATTCAGTACTATGTTTTAAAATGAAATTTGGAAAATCGAACTTTTGAAGGTGCAAAAGTACTAAGTCCCTTTAAATATACTAAACAATTGAAAACACAACATTTTGTACACTCCTAAAAAACCACAGATTCATTTATGGTAATTTTCAAAAAAATAATTTTAAAATGTCGAATTAAATTTATGTTCATTTCATAAACATATATATATATATATATATATATATTAAAACTTCCATTTAACGATTTAATTTTCAACAACCATCATAACTAAAATCGCTTAGAACTTCATCGTTATACTTTTCACATGATACTTCTCAACAAATATCAGATTTTTCATTTTTCAAAACGTATCAATACTTTTAACAATTTTTTGATGTTTACACACGAATTGTTTAGTGTTATTAACTGTCATTCATTTTGAATACTAATGCCTTACCAACTTACGAAATAATTGATTACTTTAGATTTCAAAAATACACTGCACCTTAAATAAGTTCAA
This sequence comes from Nephila pilipes, assembly GCA_019974015.1. Taxonomy (NCBI): domain Eukaryota; kingdom Metazoa; phylum Arthropoda; class Arachnida; order Araneae; family Nephilidae; genus Nephila; species Nephila pilipes. Next base: position 3,128 of record BMAW01132088.1, read on the forward strand.
TCAGTACTGTTTATTTCAGTTCAATTCTAATTAGCGAAATAATAACCTTTTTAGTTTTAATGTTCTGCATATATATTTGTTTAATGTGTAATTAAATATTCATGCTAATGAACATGATAAAAGACAAATATAAGGGCCAAGCAAATAAAAGTGATACTGCTCTTGGTTTGACGAATATAATAGTAGCACAGACTTAAGCATATAGAGTAAAATGTACTAAGGAACAAAATAGCTATACATAGTTGTTTTGCAAATTGATACAATCATTTCAGTGGCTCATGATAATTAGGAGCATGAGTTGATGTTTCTCTGCAAAGGTTCTCTTATGGAGGAAAAGATGCAAATACAGAGAATTCATCAGTCAGTAAAGGAAAGCTTAAACAATGAACTCTTTAACCTTGGCTACGGATTTGATGATTTGGCGACTTTGGCGACGAAACGAAAGTTCCAGAAAGTGCTGGATTCTTGGCGAAATATGGACTGGAAAGAAAATTACGTACTTTTCATTAATTTTCTTTATGACATCATGCATTGCCAGAACAAGTTAAATACGCATACAGCTTGAGGCGTAGTGAGTCTGTATTTGGTGTTCACTTCGGAGATATGTCGAGAATTCCTCTGGAAAGCAGACGCCTTTTAGACGAGTGAATCTGCGAGGAATGTGGCTGAGTGAATTGTAGTGTTATTGAATCTATAGGATTTATCAGAGAGAGCTTCCGTGGTTGTGTTGAGACCATTTTGCAACGATCTGAACCACAATGGTATCAACACATTTCCGTCCTTTCAAAATATTCTTCATTAGGGATTACATGAGAGTCACAAGTTGTGAAATCTAGTTTATCCGGGGAATGCTTGAGGATTTGCAAGCAGTAGCCACATAAGAAAATTTTTGCAAGCAGTAGCCACATAAGAAACTGCATTGACAAAATAATTAACTTGGAAATCATTAATCGATAGAGCTACCACTATCTCGCACGTAGAGATCCTTCGCCTCTTCATATTGTTTACTGCAGCAATTGTTTCTTGCGGGATGATCGTGTGTGCTGCACAAGATCGATATCTGTGGTACGTACTAGTTCATCCTTTACAAAATTTACTGCACCATCGGAACCCTGAAGTACAAAAGATCCATGCACCATTTCCAACAAAATTTGAATTGAACTCTAATTGTCCTCATTTAAACTGAACTCTCATTTTTCAGTCATATATTGCTTTCCAGCTGTCACAAGGAAAACTGACGCGTTCTGGTTTTACCGCCTGCTTTCCAATCCCTCAAAGTCTTTTCTTGACACACCGACAACGTTTTGAATCACTAAGCGGCGGCGATAGTGTTATTTTCCACTGGAAAATCTCTATATTTTATACTATCTAACTGTATTTTACATCTGAAAAATTCAAATTATTCTTCTTACCCTTATAAAGTGATGTTGGAAGAAATCTGTTGATTTTGAAAAAGTATATATAGAATAAAAAAAAATAAATGGCTCAAGAAGCCTTCTTTCTTTATGAAATTCAAATATTTAATTTAAGTACATTTAATAATCCCAAATTTATTAGAATATTATATTTAATAAATATATTTAACAACCAAAAATTCATTAAATTATTATGAAATATATATAAATAGGAAAAGCATTCTAAATAAAATGCATTTGAAATAAACATGAAATATTCATTAAATATGCAAAGTAAGATCCAATTAAATCATGTAGTAAATATACTGAAATTGATGACATAATTTATATTTATAAATAAATAAACAATTATTCAAATAAACTGTTATTTTGTTAAGGAAATATAAATATATATGTTAATTTGATTAATGGAATATAAATAAATTGAGCGATAATACAGATAATTGAGAATGAAGCGATAGATTAAAATCATTTTTCGGTTGGATTAAGTTGCCATAAAATTGCAGGGAAGTTTTGAATTTAAATAATCATAAAATGATATTAAATTGTAATTAAAAAAAATTAAATCGTTTTACAAAACATGTTTTGAAAGAGAACTTTTATTTTCAGAATTCTTAAATCATCTCCTTGCTGTGAACTGATGTAACTTAAATATATAAATTTTTAAATAGTTTTTGGAATTTTTGTTCATACTTAACAAATAATATCAACAAATTCCATTTCTTGTGGAATTCAAGTAATAATATTTTGTGGTGTAGGAAGAATCTTGGAACTCAGCCTAAACTTTTGGAAATTATTTAATGGATTCTAAGGAATGTCTAAAATTATTACACGTGACAACACCCAAAGAACTACACATTTTCCGCTTAGGAGGGAATTTTCCTTTTAAAATATACTAATAGAAGCCTTTATAGTTACAGAAAAGAGAATGCCTAACAAATTTTAAAAATGCGTATATTATATAAAGTCTAATGAATTCGAACGATTTTCTCCTTTTCTTAGGTTATACGTTTTATTCACTAAACAATTATATACATCATTAAATAATGTTATGAGCTTTCAATATATGTACTTTAAACGATGTTAATTATATTGTAAACGTAGGATTTTAAGTTTAAAATTGATTAAATTTAATTAAAATTTGAAGATAAATTCATATGAAGTTTTTCAAGGTATTACCTGATATTTACCAATGAATTTTTAGCGAAACTTTAATTTCCTTATAAATAATTTAGAATTTTAATTTAATTTTTAGGATGGTATTATCCATATATTTATTAGTAGCTTACGATTACACGCATTATCATAATTATTATAAGTGATGCCGCCTGTAAATTATTTTTGCAACGAACACTACATGAGACTTAAGCGGCAGAATTCATGATAAAAAAATTACGTATAAGCTTTGTTCATAATACTTGAATTTATTTCTTCAGAATATTCGGAAATGTTTCAAAATATTATTTTTATATAATAAGAATACTATATGACTAGCAGCCAAAACCTCGTACATATTCTACAAATAAAAATATAGAATTATTCAACTTTTCCACTTATTATAAAGAAAAGGTTTGAGTGAAGTCCCAAAATACAAAAAAATAAAAATAACATTTAGAAAGTTCTTATTTCACTTAAACTTAAATATATAAACTCTCAATAAATATAATAATAATTTATTTGTAATACACTTATTGCGATATTGATAACAGTTTTATTATTATTATGCGCGAACTGTTTTGAAAAAATAAATCACATCTACATTTATACACTTAAATATACAGAAGTGCTGATATACTTTTCGTTGGATCACATTTTACTTGACGAAGTGTAACAACTCGAGTTGATAGTAACTCAAAAAGTAGTAGGAGGTCTCCTGAAGAAATATTTTACTTTTACAGTTAGCAACGCGAAAGTGAGCGGATACAGGATTTTGCGTACGAATTTCCCTTTCTAACATGTTCTGTATATGTAGTATATATACCATAAAATTCATGTCTGCTGATTTAAGTGTACAAATAATTCATTGGCATTATCTAGAAAGTTCTTTAATTCAATCGCGAATGATTTTGGCAAGGTGACATTGTACAAAGTAATATTGGAAAATTCCATTATTTACTGGCTTTCTTACTTCCATGAATAACTGCAAATTGTCCATACAAATAGCCTCCAAGTAGATGAATACAACCATTTTCTATCACGATGGACACAATTTGATCCAAGTACCCAATCCACATATTTTGGAACCAGTTTGAACTGTACCTTGTTGAAAGTTTTAGTCCATGGGCTCATGGAGTTTGTGATACACTCGAATCGTACTACCAGCTTTTATAAATCATGATTCGTCTGCGTATTCCTGCAACATCTATTCATGTAGGGTCTAGCCAATATGCTTGGGAGTCCAACAGAGGCCTTGCAGCCGAAGGGATGTTGTTAATGAAAGCACTTGAGTCGCTTTTCTGCTGCTATATCCCATCAATAACAATTTTCGTTACAGGGACATGTCTGCTGCTCATGGATGCATCTATAAATGACGGACACGTCTGTCGTACGTTCCACATTATTATTGCTGTTATTTAACGAAGCATTGCTGGTCGAATATTACTGACAACATTACTCAGTCGTCACTGGTTTCGGTCATTATGTAGACGTGATTGGTACGTCTAACTCTAAATAGTATTCCAAACTACCCTTTTATATATTTCTCATGTGATACTACCACTATCTAGATATTTTTAATTGCTATCTCATGGATATTGACACTCCCCTAGGAAGAGTTCTGTATTTTCCCTTCAAAATATGTAATATTATTTTACTTTGGAACGGTCCTTAACTCTTAGAGTAAATGTGTGAAATCGAGGCACTTAATGTTTAAGATCAATGTTTATACTTAAAATTAAGTTCAAGGAAACTAGGGAAATATTTTTGTTTAGATTTTGAACTACATGTCTAAAGTTAAATATCAATGGACATAAAGCTAACAATAGAGATAAATTATTTGTTATAAGCCAATTCAAAGTCACATTAAAGGTTAATATTCTTTATTAATTATTCGGAAATAGTTAGCTAAGGAAATTTTTGAAATGGAATTAAAGATATTAATTAATCAATAAATATTAATATTAATTAATTTTGTGAATCGAAAACAATAGCAAAGTTTGAAGGTAAAAAACGAAATAATTAAAAGTTAAAAACTCTTGGAAAAGATTATATTCAAGAAAGAGATAAGTATAAGAAGAAAATTAAAGCATCAATCACGGTAGATTAAACTGTAACATATTTTGTCATTTAATTAATGGAGTATTACAAAACTGAGGGGTATACATGGTGTGACTATCAAAAAATGAGACTGAGGATGTAAAACATTTTATTTTCATGTCATTCAGAAATTTACTTATTATCACCTTCAATATACACCCCTTCCTCTATCCCTACATTTAACATTGAAACAGTGCTAGAAGTCTTCTGTCATCTTCTTCAGGACGCGTGCCGCTTTCATTTTAACAGCTTCAATGGACTCAAACCTGCAGATTTCGAATTAAGAAACAGAAGTCATAGGGCGAATGATCCGGCGAATAAGTCAGATGTTCTAACTCTGGGACGCTGTACTTGGTTAGAAAACAATTGACAGACAACGTGGAATAAGCCTACGCTCAGCGCATTGTCCGGGTATAAACACACGTCCACGCGATAAACATTCATTGCCATACATTTCTTTCAATAAATTATCAGTGCGTTTTTTCATGTTTCATGAGAAATTTCAAAACAATTCGGTGTTCTCTTATCATTTTTGAGGCGAAATGAACAAAGTAATGTGAGCGACGGCTACGGCTATAGGGATTTGCTAACAGGAACGAGAATCACAACATTCGAAAGAGAAAGGCTTCACGCTAAATAGCTGACGGTCGCAGGCGTTCGGCGCATGCGTACTTCTTCTGGCGTAGCGTCAGTCTCGTTATTAAATAGACACACTTCGAATATATGTTATTTGGTTCCTGATATTTTTTTGAAATCAAAATGAACATCAGAAAATGAAGTTATTTGAAAAAGAAATAATCTTAGATATTCTAAAACCAATGGAAACATTTTCCAAAATAAACATATAAAAATAAATAAAAAAAAAAAAAAAGGTACGGTATTCTAGCTTTATTTTTAACACCAAAAAAAGCGTGTTTCAAATTTTTGTAACATATTTTAAGAGGATTCTTTTTGTATGAAGATATTCAAGTCAGCCTCGTGTTTAAAATTTCAGTAATTGTTTTTTAAATATTCATAATTAAATTTTTATCATTTAATTTTACATTAATTTATTTTATTTTTTTATTTTCTGTGGAAAAATACTGAAATTTTATTACAAAGAATAGTTCAACACTATTTCTGCTTCAAATTATAGCTAAAAACCACTTTGTATGTCTTATAAATATTTTTTTACATGTAAAAGTTTGATATTCATTTGGCGGATTATACAATTTTAATTTAGTGCGAAACAATCAATATTTGTGTACCTACCATGATAATTTTTTTCTCTCCTTTTTTCGGAATTATTATATTTTCATAGTTAAGCATCTCAGATTCCTCAATATCTCTGAATTAATATTTATTTAGTTAAAACCTTTTAAACTCCAAAACGTAATTTGTATTTGAATAACCATTAAAATTAATTGCATTCCATGTATATCCCTTATTTGTAGCTGTATTGTATCTTTATTGAATTACATTTGCTTGTTCATGAAATGATAAATTGAATTTCAATATGATTTGGAAATTAAATTTTTTGAAATGCAATAAGAGGCACTAAAATTTTTAGAAGGTTTGAAACAAATGGATTTTCCTTGTAGCTCTTCGTTTATATTTCTAATTTATTGTAGTTAATTTGTTTCTTTCTTTTAAAGATTTTTAAATTAAATTTTCTTAAATTAATATCTTTCCAACCTTCTTAAATTAATATTTTCTCATATTAACTCATACTCTCCAAAAATTCTGCTCTTGAATATTATAACTACGTAATCTGCCTTATAACAAATCAGAGCACTGCCCGGTTATCGAAAGCGTGGGATTACTGAAAAACCGTTGATTATAATAATGCATTTAAATTACAGAGACCAAGTATTATTATATAAAATTTATTAAAATGCATACTTATAAAACAGTAAATCCACAGAATAAACCAAACACTTGTAAAAAACGAGTTTTTTAAATATGGGTTTTATTTCAAAATTCTGAACATAATTTTTAATACCTTAAACTTTAAGAATAAAGGGGAACTTTGAGTCAAACTTTATTTATTTAATAATTTATTATAAATTTGACGTTTATTAAATGTATCATTTAAATAAATACGTGTAAAATTTGTTAGCTCAATTAAGAATTATATTAATCAAGTAAGCTGCATGTAATCAAAATTAATGCGAATTAATAGTTACTTACAAAAGAAGTAAAATAATTCAAAATGCATTAAAAATTTATGACCCATTTTAAACTCAAATGCATAGTGTGAGTGGGCTATGTTGCATATATCCATTTGTAACATTTTTTTTTATTGTTGTGACGGTATGGCGACAATTTGACGACTTTGGCGAGATGGTATTGGATGAAGGGATTTAACAGGGATTTTGGTTGGAACCGAACCGCCTTGTAGGGATTTTCCTTGTGTGTCTGGGATCATGGGAAGTGTAGATTTAGCAGATTTTACGAGGGCATGAACACATGAATTAAAGAGGATAATTTAGAAATATGATGAAATATTTACTTTTTAGTTGTGGAAAGGGAAGAACTGAAAATTAATTTATTTGATATTAATTTATTTGATTCTGATATCATTACACGCACACACTTATATATATATATATATATATATATATATATATATATATATATATATTACTGTTCGAATGCTATTTTTCTTAAAAATTATTGACAATTAGGGGAATCTTAGGACTCGTTTTCGATCCAAAGAAAAGTGTTCTGAAAAAGTAAATGAGCCCCAGAATTAGTTGAAAATTTAAACAATTACGTCCAGTACGGCGTAAGGAAGATAGTGTATAACTGATAAAAATTACGATAAATAAAATTATATTTGATCTAACAAACAAAGCGTAATATATCACACTATTGCCGATACACTTTATAATCATAAACCATGGTGAGCATATGAGCACTCATATTTCAATTTTTACATCGAAATCATTGATATCTCTTTAATGGAATCTTTATTGTTAAGAATGATAATAGGAATCTGAAAACTGGAATATCGGTATATATGCATCTAAATTTTCTAATTACAAAAATGCTGATTGCACCATTATTGACCAGGAATGAGGTTTAACATAATTGCTTTGATAATATATAACTATTCCTAGTTAAGTTGGAAACGCACTCGGGTAGAGTACAGTTTTCTTTAAGAGTTGTTGAGGAAAGATAAAATAACAATTCACATTCACTTTAAGATTTTCTACTAATAATAATCAGATAGACAAATATAAAATTAAAATTATGAAATAGTTGTTACATCCTGTGAAAACAAATATATTTCATTTAAACTGATCAAATAATGTAATAACCAAAAATTCTTTTTTAAATAGATTTGTTGCAATATTAATAAATGGAAATGATATGTACAAATTTAACACGTAAATAAAAATCATAATAAATATAATTCCTAAAATAAAGATCGCAAGACAGCAATACATATCCGCGTGTTTGCGACGTCCCTTTGACACTATTTATTCAATATATTTCCTTCGAATATATTACAGCATGTACTTTATTTTTAGTCATGGAAATCATAATTTTTTTTCAAACTGTGAAAAGATATCCCTTCACTGTTCAAAACGTCTATGTCTTCTGCATTCTATGTGACTGATTAAGAGATGTTATAAGCGTCATGGGGAGGAAGAAAATCCCTACAACATCGTTTATGGCAAAAGTTCACAATACGCTTATGTGGCGAAAATGAGTTAACCAGAATAAAGTGATTCGAAAATAGTTCACATTTAATAATTCTAAGACACGTAAAAGATTTACCCTAATACACGTAGCAGCAATTTTGAGCATCATTGATGAAAATATAATTTTATATGTATGTACACGTACGATAATTATAAACTATTTTTTCTTGCACGCGATAAAATATTTTCCGTTACATATTATCAAAACAGTAAGGTACATTAGGTTCTATTTCCTATAATTGAATATATATTGTAAAAAGACTTTGTAAAAAATAAAATAAACACTTAAATAATTTAAAAATTCATAAATAGTGAATCTAATTTCCTGACAAATATTGCTTAAAAAATAATTTTTGGATTAAATATAAATTTTAAATAATATATCTTAATTGTTATAAATAATAATTTTGAATTTAAAGAGATATTTCATCGAAATTAGACGCTTCTTTTTATCCAAGATCATGAGTTCTTTGTAAATGTGCTCCTTTGTTAAACACGTTTATTCTCACCTAATTTCACAGATGCATTCTGGAATGTGATAAATAACACTCAATATATCATATTCGTATTTAAAATTGCAGCTTATGATTTGTTGATCTTGAAGTTTCAGTCTAATATAGATTGGTAATCAGTAAATTTAAAAAAAATTTGGAAAAATGCACAAAAACATAAAAAATTCATAACAAGAAAATAAATGAACTAAAATATTTGTTTCGTTTAAAAACAGCTTCAGTTTAAATTATGTATGACAAAAAAAAAAACTCACGAATATTTTCAATAGCGTCAAATTTTATTAATTCTTTTACTTGCAAAATTTAAATTTATAGGTACATGCATTGAAAGTTTACACATGTGCGGGCATTTATATATATATATATATATATATATGTATATGTATATATTTAAAGTAATATCTCATTAATAAAACAAAATAATTGAAAAATATTTTAATATTATAGAAACAAGAAATAAAACTAAATAGAATTTGTTAAAACTGCAATAAGAACTTATATAATTTTTTTTTTCAGGTTTAAAAAGGGAAGTAAAAGTAAGATTAATTTTTTATGTTTCGAAATCAAGGGAAAAAATGACTCCATTAAGCAACTTAGAAAATAAAAAAAAATACCTCAAAAAATTCTTCATAAAAATAACAAGAAGGTAAACTTCAATATAAAAAAAAGTACAAACTTGGGCACGAAAAACAATGAAAATAAAGGAGACAAAGAGACCAAAAAAAAAAAAAAAAAAAAGAAAAGAAAAGAAAAAGAAAATGAAGAATAATGGTTATAAATTCTGAAATAACTTTCATGACAGATTATCTGGTACATTAGTTGTAAAAGGCCCAAACTTCCCTACAAAAATATTACTGAAAAATATGGAAATTCTTTAAGGTTGAAACAAAAAAAAAATCTAGAAGACTGCTGTGCAGTTTAACAAATCAAACTTAAAATATATAGTGATAAAAAGAATTGCCCAGATATTAACGAACGGAAACAGAAAAGGAATAATCAAGCATTAATAAAATAGTTAAAATAGTTTTTGTGAAATGTTTTCACTTAGGAACACGAGCACAGTCTATATTTCGCAATATAAGACTTCCATATTTTTTTCCTTTGTATTCATGTATTGCTTATCATCCTGTGTTGTTTATTTCTGAAAATATGGAATTTTGAAATCGGATGATTCATTTTGGATAATCCTGCATGTAAAGTCTTAAAAGGAACATTTCACATACAAATATTTTAATTCTGATCTCATGTATAAGAGAGTAGAACTTAGTTTATATCACAAGCATTTAGTTTTTGTTACTATTCTTGAAATTGCTTTGTAATATAAGGAGCTGAAACTTTATAAAGAAGATGGCAAATACTCCCACCCGACAATTTTTCTGCTGTTTAATGGGGGAAAAAGAAAAAAAGAGAAAACTCCATTTTTAAGGGTTTGAACGTGAGACAAGACGGATTGACGAAGAAAGCAATCTCGTAGTATGTTTTCGTATCACTATTTTTAAGCACTCCCGAGAGAACAAGTACTTTTCTTGCCCACATAGATGTTTCTCGTAAAAAGGCTATTCAAAGTTGCTACGCATTTGAAAGCCCATTTATTTGAAATACTAAATGGCCGTTCTAAAAGCAATACTCGAAAAGAATACTCGCATATATACTTGTTTTAATTCCTAAATTATTTAGAGGATAAAATTATTGATTTTTGTTTATTTAGTTTGCGATACAATTTCATAATTTTGATCTGTATTAAATAGACTTACTGAAATCGTCGGAGTTCAGTCAACGTTAATTTTACTCTACACCAAAGCAAGAATTCCAATAATCTCGTTTTATTGTTCATTCCATCGCCAATAAGTCGTTGCGATCCAAATATACAAGCTTCTAAAATACTAAGAAAAACAAACTGCAGTCAACACAAATAATGAAAGCAAACGATAACTTAATAAATTAAATATATCTTAAGATGCATGTGACTCTATATTCCTTTAAACTGGAAATATAAAATTAATCTTTACGAAGTCTCAACATTTTTTCCCCATCTTTTGACTTTAATATAAAATCAAAACACAATGTTTAAGTCATATAAGCACATAGAAATGTAATTTATACAATACAAGTATGAAAGGGAGGTACAAAATGAAAAAAAAAATACTGCGTAGAAAATACTCAGAAAAATGCATCGATAAGAAATAAGAAGTCCTTTATTTGAGTGAGAATAGAATGCTTATTCGAACTTTCTAAGCATGCTTCTCAGAGGATTTCAAGTTAGCGTCTTGTATTTACACTCTATAAAGCTATTTATGTTTCTTTTTCTTTTTTCTGAAATAGAGAATATTTCAGACATATATTTATATTTTCCCTCCTTCTGTTGACGAAATGATATGCTAGCAGAAAATCCAGATTTCGAAGTAGATGATTCGTTTAAGGCACTCAGGAGTTGTTGCCTAGGAGAATTAGGCTACAACTTTACTCTTTCTGATCTCACCTACAATAGAATGTACATTTGGGAAAAATTATAATATAGACCCTTCCTCGTAGTCCTTTCATAAAATCAAGAAACATTACAATTTACTAGCCAAAATTAATTTGGGTTCGAAATCTCGAGATGTTATTTCCGCATGATTTGGCTTCCATAGTATACAACCTGTAACAATAAAGTTCGGTGAATGAAGTCAGAACGGCCGATCTAGCTATACTAGAGGAACAAAACGCTACACCTGCGGAGTTGACCATCTGCTCAACTTTGTTCAGTTGAGCGTCGTTTGTGTTCCGTGTAAGACTTGTTTAACAAAGTGCTTGTTTAGTGTGTTCGTTCTTAACTGAGAACAGGAAAATGAACGAACAAAAGATCAATCTAAAGTTTTGCATTAAGTTTGGCAAGACACCGAAAGAAACTCATGTGATGCTGGTACGTGTTTATAAAGTTGAAGCACTGTCCATGAAGTGTGTGTACGAGTGGTTCAACCGTTTTCGAGATGGCTGGGAAAGTGTTTCCGACAATTCCCGTAGCGGAAGACCGGAGACCTCCATCATTGAGGAAAACACTGAGAAAGCGAGGAAGTTACTCACGAAAGATCGTCGATTAACTGTGCACATGATGACTGATGAATTGCAGATTAACCGTGAATTCGTGCGACAAATAATTACCTAGAATTTACAGATGAGAAAAACGTGTTGTCTTGTGCCACATCAGTTGACTGACGATCAGAAGCAGGCACGTTTAGAGGCTTCACAGGGTTTTGTCGAAACGGCGGATGCGACACCACATTTATTTAACTATATTGTCACTGAGGATGAATCCTGGTGTCTCAGGAACGACTCTGACTTCTTGAAAAGTTTCCAAGACATGTATAGCAGATCTCAGCGGTGCATCGTTGCGGAGGTGACTATTTCGAAGGACAGTAAGGTAACTTTCGTTAATATTTAATCTGCTTTAATGTTACAGGACTATTTACGGAACTTTATAGTCAGAGGTTGTATATGACTCAAGCAAGGTTTAGTTGCAATAAGGATTTCATTTATAGGATTTATTATTAACGTTTGCCATTTGTCATTTCTGTGTATCCAAGAAATAGCAGTAATTGAATCTGACATTAAGTTTAAATTACTGAGAGGAATATTCAGTGCTTCTGCGACATATTTTGAAAAGTGAGTACTAACAAAGCAAACAAGCAACTCGAGCAAAGTTTTTGTTAGTTTATCAATGTCGATAAACAAACTTTAGATTCAAACATTCTTGCAATACATTGCCTATAATTGTTGCAGCGTAGAAAAATCGTTGCAACGTATGTATCTGAGCTTGCGTCACAAAATACATGCATTATCCTGTTAATGGGGTGTACATATCCCGTTTATAGGTACACTTTGATTTCCACCAGTGCCCTCCTCTCTTTTAATTCGATATATCATACCAAACATCTATATTAAAAATATCTGGGAATAGGTGCATCCAATAAGAATTTTAAGCCCAAGTGTGTTGAGTTATATAAATAATTTTGTAGGTAGAAGTATGTATGAGAAAAATCCAAGAGGGTCAGAATTTCTAGGAGAAAGTGATTTATCAATGATTTTGACTCAAATTATCGTTAAGAATTCTCTGCAAGAGTAACATCTCATTTTAACCCAAGGACCATTAGATCAAATTCATATTCACTAAAACTGTATTTATAATCCTTATCTATCTCTCTAAAAGATCCGTAGTACCACATTCTCAAATTCACTTTTGTTTCACCCATTATTTCAGAAAATTTAAATTACAAAAATCAGAAATTCAATTTAATCTACTTTAGAAGTTCGTCAATTACTTATAAGAATTATTCATTTAACTTATCTGTTATTTCCTAAGAATTTTCAGTATAAATGAAAGATGTAATAAGAAATTGCTGATCCCAATGAATAAGGGATATATTAACCCTTTCAATAAAAAAGCGATTAAGATGGAGCACTTTTTGTTGCAGGTGGAGTTTTTACCAGAATATCAAGAAATACCAGCCTTCCATCTTTAATTTTATTTGAATGCAGAGACTTCTTATATCCGAAGTCACGTAAATCAACTTCTTTCTATATCGCAACAAACCCTCTGACATTTGCCTCTCTGACATTTGCCTCTCTGACATTGCCTCAACAAACCCTCTGACATTAGAGGGCCCACTAAATAAACAATCATTAATTGATGGTGTTCGATTGATTTTGCATGAAGCATTAAACACCAGTCCACGTTTGGTAATCAGACTGTCATCTTTTATTACAGAACTTTGACGCAACTAATGCCATTATTTCTGTTTCTCATATTTTGGGTGCTTTCTCGATAATTTTTTCATGGAGTTATTCTTTAAATTCTCTGTAAGTCTTCATACTTCTTTAATATTCTAGTAATAGAAAATAATTGGTTTCTACAATATGAAGATTAGAAAGAATATGAACAGGTTGTTTATGGGCTCAAAGCAAGTCAACAGAATATCTCCCCTGTATAACTTGAGATAAATGTTGAAAGAAATGTTTTTGTGCAAATTTATCTTTTATTGAGTTTTTCAAAGTCAGGAATTTATCAGTAATACCCATTATTTTTATAACTTACAAACATTATTAAGTTTCAATATCTAGAGCTGAATATTTGTTGTTTTCATTGCAAGCATTTTAAATTATTTTGTAGATGGCTCCTTACGAACAAACGAGGAGACATCGCAAAGCCTTAATTACTACAGTAAAATAATTGGAATATCTGGATAAAATTCATTTTACATATCAATTGATCTTTATGTAAATAATATTGAAAATTACAGTTAATAATGTTTATATTCTAATTTTCAGAACCGGTAAATAAATGTAATCCATTATATTAAAAGTTAAAGTTATTAATAAAAATAATTGAAACACATACTTCATTTTATTTAATTTTATAAATATATCTGTACATATAGAGGTATTCATTGTTATCAGCATGTTTTGACCTTTCATAGACGTTCGTTATAGAATTCAGCATACTGAACTCTGTATCATCCGTATTGCTAGTTACTTCCATCTACAGCTTTCTGAAATCAAACAAAACATATTAATAGTTGTAATTTACAACATTATGTAATATAGGTACCAGTTAATATTCTGAATAAATGTTATAATGTTACCTTGGTTGTTTCTTAGTAATTAATAAAATTTTAAAATACACCATCGTAAAGAATCCGACGTAAGAATCACAAACTAATTCTTCAATTTGTAAGATAAAATATATAAAAAAAATTAAAAGGCAATTTTAGAATGCTTAAAAATAGTTTTGAAAGAATTTTGTATTTTGTGTTCAATTTTTAATATATATATATATATATATATATATATATATATATATATATATATATATATATATATATGTGTGTGTGTGTGTGTGCACGCTCGCGAGGTTGTGTAATGCACTAATTTTAATTTATGAGTAGCAAGGACACCAGAAGTCAAACCTGTAATAATCACAAAACTAATTCTAACTAACGTCTATTCATTCATTTTCACGAGAGAGAGAAGTATTTTACATTAATTTTGAGAAGATCATCTGCTTATTGTCAGTCTACATGGTAGATGAGAAAAAAAGAGGACACCAAAGACGTAGCTTCACCCTCCTCTGTTACAGCAGAGCAGAGAGAATTTTACTTCGACTTTGAATTTATAACGAGGGATTTATTCAAGTTACGTAATGATCACATGGTGTAGGCTGCTGGGATTCTGACGGATTTTGATGACGTCTATAAGTGTAGTAGGATTACTTCTAAAAATTTACGACCTTGGGAATGTTGATACAGAAAATTTTATGAGCTCATGATCGCATAAATTAAGGGCTAATTTGGATTTGTATTAAGAAATAAGGATTAACTATTTACTAATGGATGTAGTTTGGGAAAAATTAAAAGTCGTATTAATTTTATGTGCGATCGTCCCACACACACATACATATATATATATATATATATATATATTCGGTTGGCAATTAAGTAATTGCGGATTTCACTCATAGATGGCGTCAGTTGAATTTTTAGGTTTGAAGACGTAGTACAAATGTAAAACACATTTTATTATTTGATAGTTGGCAATTCAGCTGTCAATCAGTAAAAAAAGTTTTTTGATCGGTTGCGTAGTTTTCGCTTAGCCTTAATTGAAGAATGGAAAATCAAAAGGAACATTTTCGTCATATTTTGTTTTTTTTATTTCCGCAAAGGGAAAAACGCATCGCAAGCTCATAAAAAGTTATGTGATGTATATGGTGACGAAGCCTTAAAAGAACGGCAGTGTCAAAATTGGTTTGCCAAACTTCGTTCTGGTGATTTTTCACTCAAAGATGAAAAACGCTTTGGTCGTCCAGTTGAAGTTGATGACTCCCAAATTAAAGCAATAATCGATTCGGATCGTCACAGTACAACACGTGAGATTGCAGAGAAGCTTCATGTATCACATGCATGCATAGAAAATCACTTAAAATAACTTGGCTATGTTCAAAAACTCGATATATGGGTTCCTCACGAACTGAAAGAAACGCTTTTAACGTAACGCATTAACAGCTGCGATTTGTTAAGAAACGTAATGAAAATGATCCATTTTTAAAACGACTGATAACTGGCGATGAAAAATGGGTTGTTTACAACAATATCAAGCGGAAAAGATCGTGGAGCAGGCCAGGTGAACACACTCAAACAACATCAAAAGCTGATATTCATCAAAAGAAGGTTTTGTTATCAGTTTGGTGGGATTACAAAGGAATTGTCTACTTTGAACTCTTACCACCCAACCGAATGATCAATTCTGATGTCTACATTGAACAACTAACGAAATTAAACAATGCAGTTGAAAAAAAAGCGGTCTGAATTGACAAACCGAAAAGGTGTATTCCATCATGACAATGCAAGGCCACACACATATTTGGTCACTCGGCAAAAATTATTGGAGCTTGGTTGGGATGTGTTGCCACATCCACCATATAGTCCTGATCTTGCACCATCTGATTACCTTTTGTTTCGATCTTTACAAAGCTCCTTGAATGGTAAAAATTTCAATAATGATGATGATGTCAAATCGTACCTGATTAAGTTTTTTGCTAATAAAAACCAGAAGTTTTATGAACGTGGGATTATGATGTTGCCTGAAAGATGGCAAAAGGTCATTGATCAAAATGGGCAATACATTACAGAATAAAGGTATTTAGTTCCATGAAAAAATTGTCTTTGATTATCTAAAAAAAATCCGCAATTACTTAGTTGCCAACCCAATATATATATATATATATATATATATATATATAATTACGGAGAATTCTACAATGAATTCAAAACAAGTAGGAACAATTATTCTTGTATGCTATAGTATATATGTATTATAATAATGCATATGTTTAATCAAAAAGCAGCAAATTAGCCTAAATATATGTGCTAAAACAAAAAAAAAAAATATTAATTTAAATGCTGAACAGTAAAAAACTATTGTCCTTTTTAAATAAACATTTTTCATGGATAATGTACTTATTATATACAACTTATAACATACCTTTTTGGTTTTGAAATAGTTATTTCAAAGTTTAAATGCGGTATGATGCAATTGAAAACTAAGTACTAAATATTAAGAAGAAAGCTGTATTTTGATAGATAGTTGAAAAATTGTGGAGAAACGACTTATGAACAATATTGAAGCATAAATACCAAAATATTATGATCTCACAATAGAAACACCGTTAATATAAAAAACATCAGAAAAAGAGTATTACCAAATATTTAAATTTTGAATTCAAACATATTTTGTTTACTTCAAAGACTTCAGATTTCTCATTTTTTTCATGCTTTTAATATTTGGATAATTAAAAATGTATAAACATTTTGTATAAGTAATTTTTTATAATTTCTTCGAGGAATTGAATAAGTTACTTATTTATTAAAAACTGCTGAACAAAATCTATTTATTAGACTTCTATATAAGTCTTACCGTTTAGAGGAATTGCTAGTAAGTCTCTTTGTGTGTGTGTGCTTGTGCGGAAGAGATTTTGTTGCAAAAACTGTATTTCATTCATTAACATTTGTGTTAATATGTTTATAAATTCAAAGATATATGTTGCTGTAAAAGTACCTTATTATTTTGTAACGCATTTCCATGTCTTTTAATATTAGCAGTTCTTATTAATGTAATGGTTGTATTCTTTTCAATACGCCCATGTTTCAAAATAGCACAAAATGATTTTTCTGTATCACATCTCTACATGAAGGTTATAATAAATGTAAACTTAACACATGGATCAATAAGTCCCGAGACTGTGCGGTCGTTTTTCTGCGATTTCCTCCTTCAAACGCACCAGCAAGTCAATATAATAATCACTGTTGATCGATTTACCTTTCTCGAGGTAGTCAATGAAAATCACGCCATGCATATTCCAAAAAACTGACGCCATGACTTTGCCAGCTGACTGCTGCGTTTTCGGACGGCTTTCGCCAGCTGTGCGCCACTCAGATGACTGCCGCTTCGACTCTGGAGTGCAGTGATGTATCCATGTTTCGTCCATGGTCACGTAACGACGCAAGAAATCTTTTTTGTTGCGAGTAAATAGTGATAAACAGCTTTCTGAATCATCGACTCGTTGCTGTTTTGGTTCCATCGAAAGCAATCGCGGCACCCACTTGGAAAAAACCTTTTTCATGCTCAATTTTTCATGAAGGATAGTAAATACACTTCCATATGATATCTGTGTCATCTCAGCAATCTCACGGAGCTTCACTTTACGATCTTTCATTATAATTTTTGTCACTTCACTCACATTTTCCGGTGTAACGGCTTCCACAGGTCTACCCGAGCGTTCCGCGTCATTTGTGTCGGTACGACCCCGTTTAAACTCGGCAAACCACCGACAAATCGTTGCTTTTGATGGACAAGAGTCCGGGTAACATTTTTCAATCCATTGTTTCGCTTGCACGGTGTTTTTACCCATTAAAAAACAATGTTTTATCAGAACACGAAACTCGGTTTTTTTCCATTTTTTAAACAAACTACAAAACGACTTTACTCCAACCTCGATAACTCAGCTGTTTCTGGTCCGATCGACTTAAAATTTTGACACGTTTCAAGCAAAGGTTAGTACTCTAGAAAGATTTGGTTACTGGTTTACTACGAGCTCCATCTCTGGGGTAGTCTCGGAACTTATTAATCCATGTGTTAGAATGCAACCTCATGAAACAAAAGTAAGCACTTGATACATATGATAATTCTACTATGTAAATAAATGACTAAAAGTATCAAAAAATGCAAGAATAAAAAAACATTTTCACAAAAAAAGGAAGGGCTAAATACTTCAGTTGTGAAAGTGAATTGCCTCTCTTTCATGAATTCATTACTTTTCAAAAGATACATTAAGGAATTTATTCTCGCAGTATGTAATAATCTCGCTTTCAGGCTAAGAAAACAAAATCGTAGTCTGTTGATATCGTTTTCCGCTTTTATTCGCTTATCTATAAGAATCTATTCCTGTTCACAATTTAAAAATATATACTGTAGATTACATGCGTCGTATTATTGTCTAACAAATGTTTGGATCTTTACTTAGACTTATGTATTTTTAACTCCATTACCTCCAAGAATCTATTAGTTTTCACATTCTTGTACATAATTTCTTTATAATGGAATGCAAACAAATTGTACTTGTAGAAACTTCTGGTAATTTGTTCAACGAAAAGTTTTCGATCTTATGATATTTTAAATATGCGAAATTATATTTTTAGTTTTAATGAGTAATATCGTATTTTTAACCATAACTGTGAACTTTTAAATTAAATGTGGATGTCAGTAATTTGGATTGCTTATAAATATAAATGCAATCTCAAAACGAAATTAATCAATAATTATAATGTTTTTTTCTCAAACAGTTTACCTCTTTTTGATATTTTTCATTGAATTTGCTTATAGAAGTGCAATCATTATGAAACGGGTAATAATGAAATTATTTAATTGGTTTTATTAAAGTTATATAACATGACGTTTAATTACAAATACTCTTGTGCTACCTGAATAAATTATTTAATCGTGATTTCCATTAATCTGAATAAAAACCGATGTCTACAATAAAGATGTATGTATGAATTAAGCGTAAAAAAATTATGTTTGTGTGGAAAAATAAGTTAAAAAAATTGCACCGTCCTTATACTGTTTTTCAATGTTCTTTAAATATATTAGAGATCTCAATTTTTCCTCTTTCCTCTATTCACTAGATGTTGTAAATGGATTTCTAAACTCTTTTACTTATTTACAAATGTTTAATTGATTATAATTATTTTTCACGAAATTGCTTTGCTCCATAAAATGTAATATAAAAGTAACCGTGTATTTCAACCTATTTCTAGCACAAAAAAAGTTCTCTTGAAATTTTTATAGGAATTGGATATTTATTCTCTAAACAATTAATTTCAAAATAGTTATACAATTTCATTGAACTGCAAAAATAAACACTGTAATGTTTTGTATAAATCCAGAAGTTATTCATTAATATACATCAGCAAGAAATATAAACAAATCTTAAATTAAATATATAAAGTAATATTTAAAGGAACAAGGTAAAAATAAAAATATTTATATATTTATTGCAATTGAAATAAAAATTCTAAATAATCTAAGAGACAGGAAATATTAGTGCATTTTATTTCCTAATTGAAAGAAAGCATTATTTATCGTTCAAAATTTATTAAAAATTTTAATTAAAATTATGTCATCGGTGCGGTTAATTAACATGCTGAATTCAGCAGACGGGAAGGAAAGATAATCAATTACGAAATAAAAGCAGACAACTTTAGTTTTTTTCGCTTTCAACATGTTTGCGATTAATACGTATTTAACTAAATAAAAGTTTTGAATCTCTCATTTTAATAAGCGTTTGTATACTTTTATATTTGAAATATTTGAAAAGATGAAATCCTTTCAAAATTTGGAATCTTTTTTGAAGTTTGATCCCTTCCAGTTATTAATATATATATATATATATATATATATATATATATATATATAATTTTTATTATTTTTATTGGCTCTATTATTGTTATTTAAAAAAATATATCAATCATCAAACCGTATAAGATGATGATAAGAGGCCTTATGTTATTTTTGTTTTAGTGAAGTGCAACATACTGTAATACGAGAGAAAGATTAGTGATTCCACACAGCTTTTGCCATGAATTCAACTGTTGTTTAAATTTTGAATGCATCGGTTGATTTGCTTGCAATGGCTACATTCGAATGTTCCTCTTAGATAGTATTGCTTATGTGCGATAATATTTTTTCTTTTCTACATGCTGTATATTTTATTTTAAAGTCCTTAGAGGAGAAAAATATGGTACTGAAGAAACATTTGACTTTTTTATACGAATTCGGGGCCGGTATTTGATTAGAAATAGGCTTAACGATTTAGAATTAGATCAAGCGATAACATATAAAATGTGTCACTTATATAGGGTTTTGAAGATTGTTTTAACGAAATGAGTCTAGCATAAGTCGTAATAATTGAAATTTGATTCTGAGACTAATTATGTAAAATATAGGCTGTCTTCAGCAAAAATTGTAATTTATTAATTACGGAAGATATTTATTTGGAACATATTTTTGTGGCGATAATGTAAATAAAGTGCAATACCTTTAGTTATGCAATAATTTCTTACTTGGCCTTAAATTCTATTTTCACGGTTGCATGTTTGTGTCTCCGTCCATTTTATCTCTTAGGAATTAGAAGAAGGATACTTTGGCTATAGGAACTTAGCCAAAGAAGTGCGAGTTCTAACACTTTATGGGGGGACTTTTATGAAATTTGCCAATATTTCATTTTTTCCAAATAGTTCATGGCTTGCAACCGTAATATACTTCACACGTTTACTTTAAATTATTGTTCTTCATTCTTTGTTTTCGCTTACTTCTAGAATCTGCGAACTGAGACCTAATTGCCCCATTATGATTCCCTAGTCGGGTCATGTGCAAAAATCCTTTGTCAATCAGAGGTCACCACAATAATTTAAAATCTGTAACCACTCTAAGTCTCCCGCGCTTAACTTTTAAATGAAGACGTAAATTTAAACGGGACTCATTAATCAGAAATAAGGCGCATTTTATGGTCCTCTCTCTTTCACTAATCACTAAATTTAGGACATTAAAATGAATAAACACTAATTAGAGCTTTAACCCATAAGGAAGACGAACAAGATAACCTTTGTCAATACTGGGTTTTCGCAGCGAAAACGAATGTGAATATACAGATAGAGAACAAAATAATACAATCACCTGTGAAATAATGGAAAATCTTTATTAATAAGGGGTTGGACCACCCTTTGACTGAAGTACAAATTTAATACGGCATGGGGTAGATGCATAAAGGTAATGGACAATATTTAAAGGAATATTAAGACCTTCCTCCTGCAGAACGGTCTCTAATTCCGAAAGGCTGGATGGAGGTAGAAATCGGGAACGAAGTTTGGACCAAATATTCCATAAATGTTCAATAATATGCAAGTCCGGAGACTGAGGGGCCAGACAAGATGTTCAAATTCATTTTCATGCTCTTCGAACTATGCTTGAACACACCTAGTTAACAGTGTGGATAGGGGCGTTGCCGTCTTGAAAAAGTGGTCGCTCTTCAGGGAATATAGTCTGGACAAAAGGATAGACATGATCCCCTAGAATGCTTTGATAGTGATTAGATTTGATTCACCTATGCAGAATAATATGTGGACCAAGACCGCTCCAAGATATCACACCCCATTCAATAATGGAGCCACCCCCCTCCATGCTTCACAGTCGGTAAGAGACTTTCAGGATTAAACGCTTCTTTGGGCGTTCTCCAGACATAAACGTGTCCGGTCGTCTGAAATAGGGTGAATGACGATTCATCTGACCATATTACCTGTTGTCAATACTGTGGGGACCAGCCTTTGCGATCTCTACACCATTGGCATTTTTTGAAAGCATTAGTTGCTGTCACCAAGGGCTTACGAATTGTCACTCTGCCAAAAATGTTCGCAGCATGGAGTTCCCTTTTGACAGTTTTTGTTGAAAGGGGATCCTGGAGATGACTGTTCATTTGGAATGTTATCTCGGATAACGATTAATTGTGCTTTCGGGCTACTATGCGCTTCAAGACCCGTCTATCCCTATCTGTAAGCTTTGACTTTCGTCCATTGTTGTGCTTTGAAGACGTCGTCTTCCCCTCTTTCGTGTACGCTTTCATAACGGCAACCCCCAAAAGGTATTGTGCTTCCGTAACCAATGCTCCATTTAAACGCGCTCCAACAATCATTCCTCTTCTGAACTCTGACAGGTCTAACATTTCAACTTATCACAGACAGTTCGATAGTCGCATGCAACGCAAGAGACTGATACCTTACTCTTTACGCTCATTAGGTGTCAGAATTCTGTTGCAGGTGTCGCGGCTGTACTGAAGGTGTGAAATATGTCATACTTTTTCACAGGTATTCGTATTATTTTGTCCTCCATCTGTAATTTTTAACGCTCTACGATCAGACAAAATAACCGGGGTAAGCTGGTATATGCAAAATATTGAAATGCGAGGTGCTCTACTAAATATTAATAAATTCTAATAGTAAAAATTATGTTCAGTAACTACATTTTAAAGTCACTTTCTAGTTTGACTATGCAATACATGAATTAGATAAAAAAATAAATATTTTGCTTAACATTTATATAATATACTACTACACCTTTTTAAATCCTTTTTTTTTTTGAAATACTGAAAAATTGAGTAGGAATTCAGAAAGTTTAATTCATTCCCAAGGCAGCATATTAACCAAAAGTCCTATAGATTTAGTCAAAGTCAAAATGGTGTCCCTAGCAATGTTTTAAAATAAAGTGCTAAATGCACGTGACTGCTTTATTTTCATTTTCTAGCCGACAGAATTACGTTTAACTTACTTATCTTTAAATTGGTGATTTCTTTAAAAAATATATAGCTGCAAATTTTGGGAAACTTAGAGTAAATAAATATAATTTGGCAAAACAACAATTAAAGAGAATACTACTTTTAAAGTGAACCATCCAAACGTTAAAATTTATAATTATGTCAAATGATATGCGGTATAAGAGTAATCATTTAATAAGTAACTAAAGAATAGTTGCATGCTTGTATGGGGAAAGGATGTGTTGATAAAACCGTCAATTCCCCATAATTTCCTTTCAGAAGGTATGTGGGATGCAAGCACTTTTCTGTCGTTCCGGAGAGCTGTTACTTTAAACATTTCACTTTAGCTGCACAAAACTGTGCCATTAAATTAATTAGTCACACCGAAAACGGACTACACTCCACGTAAAAAAAAACTTCAGATGTTGGAGGTTTTAAATAATACTTATTTGTATGCAAACAGAAACATCTTCAATCATTACAACAATAGGATGATAGAATAATCTATAGAACAACACATAATAATAATGTTTTTGTTGCCAATCGCACAGGAGCAGATTTCTTCCATAATCATTTAAGCAAACGATTTTTTCATAATATTTACTTTTGTTTTTTTTGAAAGGCAAATAATTATTTATTTATTTCAAACTAAACATTTACAAATTTAATACTTAAGTGAGTGGAGAAAAGATCGTATGCTCCTTTTCTTCAAATCTCCTTACAGCTCCGCAGTCAAAATGACGTCAAAAAATGACGCAGGAAGCCGCCACACTTTGATATAACATATTTATTATAAAAAAAGAATATGCATTGTACTGTTTCAGTATATTATGTATATTACTTTACGAACTATTTAACTAGAAAGTAGACATGGTGATAATATTATACTTCTTTAAAGGTACAGCTTTACATTATACAAAATTTGATATAGTTTATTTGATTTATTCTCTGATGGAGTACTCAAAAGCAAACAAGAAAAGTCAAATGACAGAAAGGGAAAAATTAAAAACATCATCCGTATGATAATGCAGAAAAAAATTAAGAATTTTTACTCATCATTTTAAAAACTTATAATCAGCAGTTTTTTACATTGAGCTTCAATTTCATTACTGGACCACTACCACAACTTCGTGAAAAAAGGCGTAGAATAGTTTTGACAGATTAAAGAATATTTGTTTTGCATATTTGCAAAGAAATACTAGCTGATAAATTATTCATTCCCATAAACGATTAAAATTTTCGGAAAAAATCCTGAATTTTAAATTTTTCGCATTTTCATTCCTGTAAATGTTTGAGAAATGAAATAATATTAAATTTGGTTACTTATTTTATTGGATTGTTCAAATCTATGAAATAATTTAGATTTAACTTAAAATTACTTTTAATTGATCATAAATTAGTAAATCATTCAAATTCATCGTTTCTATGTTATCATTTCTGAGTAGAAAATGGCATTCTGGCACATATTTAAAATTCAATTCTGATACAGCCGAAGAATTTAATGGACGACGTATTAAACCTATTTTATATAGATGAAAATGATAAATTCAAGAAGAAATAAATAAAATGCTATAATATGCTGTATCTACAACACTGAAAAGTCAAAATGTAATATTTTTGTTGGATGAACTTTCCATTTATTTTACTATACTCTTCAAAAATGAAATAATTTATATATCACTCAAAAATTATTTTAAATGATCATAATTTAGTAAATCATTCAATTAGACGGTTTATTTTTAATCATTCTTCAGATGCAGAAAATGATAATCACACGCATGTATTAATCTCAAAGTATTACAGAGAGAACCGAAGACTTTAATAGATGATATAGGGAACATGAATTATTAAGAAAAAGATGTTAAATTCAAGGTGAAAAAAGTAATATACTAGAATAAGCTATTATCTACAACACAGCACAGTCAGAATGTACTAGAATAAGCTATTATGTACAACACAGCACAGTCAGAATGTACTAGAATAAGCTATTATGTACAACACAGCACAGCCAGAATATACTAGAATCAGCTATTATCTACAACATAGCACAGTCAGAATGTAATTTCATTGTTGGAGAAAATTTCTATAAGAAAAAATATTCTTAGTTAATGTCCTGTTTCTTAAAATTAGACAAATAGTGCCCCCAGTAAGAAATTATAATTTTTTTTTGTATTATAGAAACAATATTAAAATAGTAATATACTGGTCTGTATTAAATAAATTATCTGTATTCATGATTGGGATAAGACATCGACTGTCAAAGACTCTTCAAGCAATTAAAAGTGTTGAATAAATAAAACTTTTCGTTTTTGGGTTTTCATACTTTTATATTCTCAGAAAAGATTTCTTTTTAATATCCACGTGAGTAGATTCCTTTTTGTATACGTAAATAATAATAAAGTGTAGTAAGTCCTATCATTTAAGGTTCAACATTACTTTTGTAGTTATTATTTTGGATGTATGCTAACAAAAAATTTATTAAAAGAAGTCGAGGAGAGAATCAGGGTTATAAACTCACCTATATTCTTCCTTAACTATCACAATCCTTCTTATTCTCAGATCTTGATTCTTATTTTTATAATTACGTTGATTTGCTAAATGCAAATCTGAGAAAGATGGCTTGAAAAAAAATTTCCACCTTTCATCTCTTTTCTTAGTTAATTCTTTTAGAGTGTGAAATATTTTTTTTTATTTGCCTATTATAATTTTTTAATCATTTTGTAATTAGTAATGTGTATGTGTGTGTGTTCAGTTTCATGGTCGCCTCAAAACCTAAGGAAACGAATCTTTCAATTTATTTAATCAAATCAATATGAATTAATAGTATCAACAACAAATGAGTACATTAACATTTATACAAAAACTTCTTTTATGAAAAAAATACTCAGAAATGTGAATGAAAAGATAATTTAATATTCTTTACTCCAAAGTAAAAGTACATCTAGTAAATAAAAATTGTTCATCTCGTTTCGTAATCTTTTTTCTTAAATCACTGGCACAAAAGGCTTTGCGAATATTGTAACAATATTTATCAAAACGTTAAATTACTTTACAAAACTTTCAATTAAGTATAACAATTCTTAACTTTTCATGAATTATATTTTTCTTAAAAAAATAATTAGCTCTGCAGAGTAATTATATTCGGCATTTAAATTTTTTATTTGATAGTTTCCACACAAGATGCAAAGTTACATTGTATGCAAAGTTAAAAATATCTTGAAACTATATAAAGTATAGTTATATCACTTCCATAGTCAAAATATTTCTTTTTTCGCCTTGAACCTCAATACTTTTATACGGTTTATTTCTTTAGTCTCCTAAATTAGTAATAACAGTTCTAATAACGTTTCTTTTAGAGCATGTTTTTGAAACGTGTTCAAAAGACTAAAAGACACTAAAAGTATTTTAGACTAATGATTTTTTAGAGGAAATTAGTGTTTTTATATCTGAATTCATTACAATTAAAACACAAAATAACATTTCTTCTAGCTTTTGATTCATCATATTTGAGCTTAATATAGTTTTCAGAGCCTTTACCTTTTGGTTTTAAATCCCTATTATTAAATTTATCTTTCCCATTGTCAAATTTCTTATAATTTTTAAAGAGTCATTTTTCTTTTTCATAAATATTTTAGTTGCTAACACATTCCGGAACGGCTTAAATAGCGTAGTCAATTAAGAAAGAGTACCGGATTTGAACAAGGTTTATTATTTCTGTCATGACACTCTTACACAGATTAACAGGTCAATTGAAAAGTCCCCGGCCTGACACATAGAGGGCGCTACTAGAATCCATAGGTTTTTTAGTTAGCCCTAACCCTCAAAAGATGCATGTATAACTTTGACAGCTGTCGGATCATTAGTTTGTGAATTATAGCATTTTCAGTGAAGCAACTTTTGCTATTGTGAAAAAAATGGATAAAAAGGAATTTCGCGTGTTGATAAATTATTGCTTTTTGAAGGGAAAAAGTACAGTTGAAGCAAAAACTTGGCTTGATGCCGAGTTTCCGGACACTGCCCCAGGAAAATCAACCATCATGGATTGGTATGCTAAGTTTAGACGTGGTGAAATGAGCACCGAAGACGGTGAACGCAGTATACGCCCCAAAGAGGTTGTTATCGACGATTAAAAAAATCCACAAAATGAACTTGAATGACCGTAAATTGAAATGGAAATGAAATAGCAGATACTCTAAAGATATCAACTGAAAGTGTACATCATATCATTCACGAATATTTGGGTATGAGAAAGCTCTGTGCAAAGTGGGTGCCGCGCGAGCTCACTTTGGACCCAAAACAACGACGAGTTGATGATTCGGAGCAGTGTTTGAAGATGATCAAGCGGAATTAAATGCACGTAGCCTGCACTACAGTCTTAGCCATCTAAATGTAACATCCTCTCTCTCATTCAACATAAAATAAATGGACTTTACTCGAAGAATTAGTATTATTTTTTCTGCTATTATATGTATGTAGGTATGTATGTATGTATGTATGTATGTAGGTAGGTAGGTAGGTATGTGTATGTGTATGTATATATATATATATGTGTGTGTGTGTGTATTGTATTCATTTGTTGCTCTTCTTATGTGTAAGCTTTCTTATTTATGTTATACTGTGGTCTATTTTGGTTTTATTGTATAATAATTTTGTTCCTTTACTCATCCTATATTATAAATATTTTTGGGTTTTTCTAGGGTTGCTAATTCATTTACTTTTTAAAGGATTCTATAAAAGTTTGTTTTTTATTAATCCCTGTTTAAATGCATCTTTTTTTAATAGTCATCATTACATTATATTGTAATATAATGTTAATGGGTTAGATTGGGCGTGATTTCTGAAATAGCCCATCATTTAAGGTTTTTTATCCCGTTGCAATTTTAATTTTATTTCATTCAATTTTTTTTACTTTTCGTAAACATTGGAGTTTCTTTTTAATTATTCAGTTTCTTTTTGTCTTTTGTTGATAACTTTGATTAATAATTATTTTTGTAAGATTAATTATTTTTGTTTTATGTACTTGCTTGTGAAAATTTATATGTAGTACATAATTTTATTTTTCTTTTAAGTTAATTTGTTTTTGTATTTTTATTCATTTTCCTTTGTTTGCACTATTTGATTCGTATATTATTTGACTTGGTGTAGATGTTTTTACCCAATAGTAAATTGAGAGTTCTAAAGATATATATATATATATATATACGGAGAGAGAGAGAGAGATTTCTAGATATATGTGGAGTTCTAATGAAAAGACTCCACTGGTTCAACTAGTTTTTTCTTATGCAGGGGGCTAGTTGTCTAGGGCGGTTATTTCATTACCGAGTTTCATTGTTTTTGCAGTCATCTACTTAGTTCAGTAATGAAGTTTGAAATTGATTCAATATGTTTATTAGAAGGAGTTGAATGAAGAATATATAAAAGTTACTATTAACATGTTGATCTTTAACGAACCAGTTCTTCAGGAAGATAGATAGCTGTTCGAATTCGTGGCATTTGGAAGATGGACTTTGAAACACATGCTGACTTTCGAAGCAGAACAGTTTAATCCATTACATCAGGAAGCCGGAGGAAAGAGAGATGAGCCTCTGAGAAAAGAGCGATGACTAGCTGGGAGAGCTGACGAGCAAAAAGTAGAAGAGGCAGAGAGCGATGTGCTCTGTGATTTTGTTCTAAAATAGATTGCACTGCATCAGATAATGCATTATGCTGATTCGTTGTACCATTTAATAAGCAAAGCAGAAGATAATTTCACAATATTTTTGAAACTGCAATTATTAAATTGATAATTAACTGGAAAAGATCACACACACACACGCGCATATATATATATATATATATATATATATATATTTGTATATATATGTGTATATATATGTGTGTGTTTGTATGCGTACGTGCGTGTCTGTGTCTATGTCTGGAGGTGTAACGTCCTGCATTTTCTTTTAATGAATCACAATCTATTTTTGCAATCCACTCAAATAAATCTTCCCACCAGCGCCTCATGTTTCAACTGTAGCTGTCACCTGTACCTTACGGAAGCCGACAAACAAGAATTAACCCTGCGAACCGCAAGCGTATAAAAGCTTCTGCGATATATATCGCAGCTGTTCAGATAATTGCCATCTTATCCCCAGATGCTTAAAATGCTCAGGCGCCCACGCAACCAGAGACTGTAACATTGAAGGAAAAATTAAAGAAATAAAATGTATTAACTGCAACGAAATTGGACACGCCGCCTCATACGGAGGATGCAAACTCTATCCCAAACCTCCAAAAGGATCAATTACTAAAAGCAACGCACCCAAAACAAATACTGTTCGTGAAGACTACACTTTTGCAAATGCTTTAAAATCAAACCAACAGATGGCGCCCCAAACGGACGAAAACCCAGATTCATCAAAAAATTCAAGGAAAATCCCACAACATAATGCAAAAAGCCACCAGAAAAATCCTTTCAACAACATTTTTGAAGCCATCAAACAACTCAAAGCTCTTGCCGAAATCTTCTCAATCATTCCAGGACTGCTTACAAATCTCCATAAAATTCAAAATGCAAAAGGAGAAGCAAACAAAAAATTCGCCATCTTAGAAGCGCTTATGGATATCTCTGAAGAAAAATTTCAATACCACCTAAACCCTAAGAGAATGCCTCTCCCACCTCCTATATAGCTACTTAACCTCCAACGGGAGCAGCCAATCGCAGTCGTTCTCTTCACCCATCACAAGATCAACTTTTTCCCTCGTGGAACTTCAAATTTTTCAAGTACATACTCATTAACTGCTCAACAGATGGCGCCAGCTATGCTGGGCTCATCAATCAGCTCATTTCTCAAGAACTTTTCATCTCTACTCTCCAAAATTTTACTCTCTCATCCGCAAGAAATTCCTCTCCACAATGTAAATTTCGATTTTATCCAAAGGACTTAATAAATACCAGATTTGGGCTTGTGGAGCGCTCCGCGCTCCTGGCGCCCATGGAATTTCAACGTAAACGTCGCGCTCACTTTTCCGCTCTTCTCGCTTGCTGTCTCTACCTGCTTATCAAATAAAACGCACCTACTCTGCACTTTTCTGTGAAGTGACACCCCCTTGTAATATGTTCTATTGGAATTAAGATGTCCTGAACTTGCTAATAAAGTACTTATTTATGGCTTGGAGGCCTTCTTCGTCTATTACTTTAAAACGACCATCAAAAGGAAGTTGACGATGCCGTTTTCAACTCACACACACACACACACACTTATATATATATATATATATATATATATATATATACTCTATAAGAAAAACAACGCACCAAGAAGGAGTTGTCGGATGGATACAAAAATTGGCGGATAGGAAAACTATGTACAGAATAGAAAATGACTAAAATTTAAAAAAAAATTGAATGATTTATTTTAGAGTACATAGTTACAAAGTAACGAGTTCAATAAGGTGTTGAGGTACCTCTAGCCTTGTTGTAAGCTATCACACGAAGTAGCATAGAGTGATAAAGAAAACAATACTTTTCTGACTCAAATGAAAATAGAAAAAACACGAGATCCAAAATTAACTAATTCATATAGATGCAGTGTTCATTTGAAGAAGGATAAAGCTTTAGTCGTGCTTCAAGTTTAATCTAATGGATGCATCATCAGAGTGGTCAGGACATCGAGCTCGTCCCCAGCCATGGTTCAGACTAGAATCATATTTATGTCTTGATTCCACTAAAAGTCCATCGTATATTGGTGTTAATGCTTGTTCAATTTACGTGTTGGATATGAACATCCTAGTGTTCAGTGTCGAAAATGAAGATAGAGGTGTGTGGATGGCTGCCCACTTAGATGTAGATTTCGTCATCTGACTGAGGTTCAAAATTCGAGGACTCTTGGCTAGAAAAAAACGTTCTAAATACTCGTTGTCGAGACAGGGACTCCTAGGATATAATAATAATAAATGAAATTTTAATTAAATAGTTAATTTATGTTCTAGCTGAAACAGTGTCATTAAAATTGTCAGTGTATGTGTTCTTTCTAGTCCAAAACTTCCAACTATGAACAACACCCCCACATTATACTAAAGTGGAATATGCAGTTCATTCCAGTTCCCTGTAAATTCATATGAACATCCTTAAATTAGCAGGATGATAGTAATTTCCAAGAATATAATTTCAATAAAAATATCGACAAACATCTTTCTTCAGAATCAAACAAATCTACTCTTTAGCAATTGTTTAAGAGCTGTATGATAAAATGAAGCTTCATCAAAATTCTCTTCATTGGTGTAATTAACATACAAATATATTACTTCCTAATATAAGTAAATTCAGTGTTTAACCTTTCACATTCAAAGATTAAACTTATGATAGTTGCTCTCAATCCGATGGACAAATTTCGACATAGGTTCTGAAAGAATAAAACACATTTCCAATCCTGTATCCACTGCACTATACACTCGAGAAAAGAGAGGAGAAAAAAAATCTAATCTTATGATCAATCTGCCCCATGTCGAAAATGAAAATGGAACGAAAGGTGTGTGAAATTGCGACTATTCGGAAAAAAAAACAATCTTTCCGGGAGGAAATGAAATGGCTTTTTCTATTTCCTGATCATGACTATACCAAGAATTCGTTCCTGGAGAAGATTTCAACACAAGAAGGAATTGCTGAAAAGTGAAAACATACTATTTTAAAAGATAATATTTTTGAATTATCATTTATTACAGGAGATTAGTCATTTAGTTTAGTGTAGATTGCAATGCATACATTGCAAACATTTTTCCATACAATAACATTGATAATCACATATGCTTTTATAATTTTTCAGAACTTTTTCAAATATATTTGTCGCCAAAAATAAGTTTGTGTTTCTCCTCAACATGTGAATAATAATTACTAATTACCACATTTTTGTCTTTAACATACCAGTACATGCGGAAAAAGATAAAATAACCACATTTAAGACTCTTTTATTTAATGACATTTATATTTTAAAATTGCTTGTAGGACTTAGGAAATTTTTTTTGCAGACTTAATGATATTTTAATTATTATATTGAACTATAAAAGCATTCCCATAATCAAAATGATTTTCTTACCTCTTCAGTTGAATATGAACATGAGTTTTCAGATATATTTCCATTTAAGTAATTTTTTTTAAGAATTCATATTCTACAAATATACAAACTATTTTGGTCCAGATATATATTAATAATGCACATAACATAGTGAACCAGCTATTTTAAATACATTACTATATATTTTCTCTTAAAAAGTATAGAACAATGTAATTACGAAAATATTTTAATTTATTTTGCTTCTTTTTATATAAAAATATTTCTTAAAATTTAGGTATTAATTAGAGGAACAATAATTTTGGTTCCCTAAATGCAAAAGTACCTATTATAGAAGCATAAGAAATTTGGAACACACACACAATATATTGTGAAATAATTTTCTTCAAAATGGTACTTAACTGCAAACATATCTACCAAATCATGTCCATATTAAACTCAGAGAGGAACAAAACTTTTTATTGAAAAAGTTACTTATGTTGTTTTATTGAATGATTAAAATATTATTACTAGGAAAACAAAATTCTAATCTGAACTGAAATTTTAAACAGTTATATATATCACAAAAACAAGGATTCTTAGATATGGAATTCAACAATTCTTCGCATATTCTGGTACCCTTAATGAATACATTGATTTCATAATGTTTTGTACTTTTC
Organism: Nephila pilipes; assembly: GCA_019974015.1. NCBI lineage: Eukaryota > Metazoa > Arthropoda > Arachnida > Araneae > Nephilidae > Nephila > Nephila pilipes. The sequence goes on from BMAW01132088.1 coordinate 36,100, forward strand.
TTTATGTTTGGTCACTTTTCTTTGTTCCCAGTTGCCGTTGGGGTGAGAAGAATTGAAGAAGAGGTAAGTGTATCAAGACGTCCTTTAACCGAACCTGCAATTACCTTCTTTCACTTCATCCCAAAGATGAAAGAGAATCTTAACTGGCATCTCTTTCTTTCTGACGATGAAGGTATAGTTATTTAAACGTGAGGCTGACAAAAACATCCGGAATAATCTTTTAATGGGTTTGCATGTGCATGGAAAGTAGTTGGAGTTAAATCGAAAAATGTGAAAAATGAATTACATACAATGATACATGAATCTTTCAGGCACAATCAGATTTATGAACGTTGTGGAAAAAATTTATCAGTTCACATCCTCATTGTGCAGATAACACTTTTCAATCGCTCCTCAAATTTAACAAGAAATAGGCACACAATAGAAAAAGTACATTTGTATAATGTTATGATTACAATAATTCAACATTTTTCTGTTGATGAAAGAACATTTAGATTTTTAACTACCTTGATTTTCAACTGCGCAATTAATTAACTCTCTTCAAATAATGTAAGGCAATCTGAGAGAGGGATACAAATTTCCATAACTATTTCTCATTTCATTTTTAGCTGTGCAATTATTTAAATCTCTTCAAATAATGTAAGACAATTTCAGAGAGGGATACAAATTTCTATAATTGTTTCTCTTTTGAACACGGATTACTAATTTTTATACATGAAACGCATTAGACGATTAATTATTGTTATAAATTATACATTTTATTCTAAATCCGATTTTCGAAGATTGTTCATAAATGAAAATTTCACACGTTTTAAGAAAGTTTAGTACTTTGATAAAAATTATTAAGCCCATTATGAATTAAATACAAGCTAACCGAATTAAAGGAAATATATAATAGAATATATTTACAAGATGATTACACAATAATATTCTTTATAATCTTAAAGATTTGAAACATGATTCATAGATAAAATAATAAGTGTAAACTTTCAACCGAAAATTATATTGCTGTAATGTCTGTTCATTAAGCAAACTTCCTTTTTTTTTTGTTAGAACAAATATATTACTCCCATTTCCACTGTAGAGTTACTTGATAAAAGATAAGTATATTTCAAGAAAAAGAGTTCAGCGCATTTAATTAATTTTTCCGATATAATTTATTAAAATAAAATCATACACTCACACAAAACAAAGAGATTACAAATTAGTTTTAGTGCTTAAGTACACATTACATTGTTGAAATGTTTTTGACATCAGTTTCTTTCATTTTATAATATTTCATATTTTTCTTACAATTGGAATGAAAAAAATAAGGAAACGACTTGAATTTATTTTAATGATGAATTAAATAAATACTTCCAGAATCTCTTTTCAGAAATGAATATACTGAAGCTGAAAATATTGCCTACAATGATAAATTCTAATAACAGTCAGACTTTTCGGAATTTCCTGACAAATAGTGAATCAGGAAATAGCAAATTCCATGTTTCAGATTCGATAAATTTGTTTTGGAATACTTAGAGAAAATTCAAAATTTCTTCGATAGAAAAATATTAAATTACTAGAATTCCGAGCAGCGTAATCGAATATTTTTTAAAAAACATGTAACTGGGGATTAGAATCCAGAAATATAAATGTGTTAGAACCATTTGTATATTTCAGAAGATTCTTTCGTAACAGCTCAAACTGTAAATACGAGTAAAGATTTGTGTTCCTATATTTCAAATTGTATTTCTTGTTTAATAAGAAATATGTTTATTCTTATGATTATTACTTATTTTAAATGTAAGTGCCTAAAATTTATGAAATTATTATCTTACCAATTGTGTCTAGGTTCATTACATTTTTTATTAGAAGCCATTTTATATTAATATAAAATGTGACATATTTAATCTGTATCCAGTTAAAAGCAACCTTTTCTCTTTTTAAAAGAATCTGTTTCCTTAATAAAAAAAAAACCTGACCATGATAAATTCTAAGAAGCAACTTGTCTATAAGATATTTCCTATTGAGTTACACATTTACTTTTTAATTTTTATTTTTGTAAATTTTAAACATAAAAATACTTCTTCGTTATATCTTTATAATTATATATAAATGCGTGTTGCATGAAACATTCTGGCAACTTGTTTGTAAAATATCTTATTTTTAATTTTAGGATTTCAAGTATTTCAAAGATATTAATTTTGATTCTTAAAATTCCTTATTTTACCTTTATTATTCAGGATACTTCTCTTCAAATTCAAACAAGGAATGATATGTCCAGTAAGATGTTATTTATCTTACCACTTACGTGCTTTTTTTTCCCCCTAAAATAACTCGAAAGTTGATAAAAACAAAAACTGTTAAAATTTAAATTAAAAATAATAAATTAAAATATTAGTAAAATTGCTTCCTTTTCCTATTGGTAAGGAATTATTTAACGAGAAACAATTTTTTTTACATGGAAGCGTAAAACTGGTTCTACATTTTTATTTTTAATAATTATGAAAGCCATATTTATAAGTAAGATATAATTTTTTTTTTTTACTTTGCGTGAAACATTATTTATTACAATTAATCGCTTTTTCTAATTGCTTACGGATTTGAAAAATGGGAAGTTTTAGCTAATAATTTATTAAATGAAATTACATTTGCATTAGCAATTCAAAATATTTTCGTTGATGACTTTAATTTGAAACATATAAAGTTTACTGCAGTATTAGTCAATTATTAAGGCTTAAATCATTCATCTCCAATTTTATATGCAAAGAAGTTAAATCTTTTTCCACTGAATTTAATTAAACTTATCTTATTTAATCACAATGTGTTTTAACTTTGTTTATTTTCATAACTAATTAAACAAAAAAAAATATGAAAGATGATATAACAAACATGAAAATTACATTGATTAAACATCTTTACATAATCTGTTGAAAAGTGAAATTATTCCTAATACATGGAACGTATTTTACTTTTAAAAAGTGTATTGTATGGTACATACCCATTGATAAAATCAGTAATCAATAGTATTTTAAGTATTAGTATGTTGTGCTTCACCATTAAAATTTCTCTTCGTGCATTGAAAGTTTATTTATTACAAAAATATATAAAATATTTTCACCTTATCCGCATAAGAAAATTTTCATGATTCTGCAATATTTCCTACTGTTGAAATTTTCTGTTTGAAAATTCCTCATTCGTGTTCAATACCACTATTTCTATTGTGTTCAAATATATACAAATCAATGAAGCATAATAAAAGCAGTTGCTAGTAAATACTAATAGTTTATGCTTAGATTCGTAATCTTAAAAGCGCATTACACTTTCATGGTTCATTCATGAAGCATATCAGAAAAAAGCGTTTAACTTATTAAGCTACACAGGGAGTTATTGTTACAGTCAAAGGTAAAATGACCTCCCAGGCACTTTTCAACATAAAGTGTTTTTCGAATATTTTTTTCCAAAGAGTGAAAGAATGAATCAAACACATTGAATGTGAGAAAGAATCATGTAATGATAGAGTGAATAAATGAATCCATTTATAAGTGAGTGAAAGAATGAATGAGTTGGTGACCAAAAGAATGAATGAGTAAAAAATGAATTAATCAATCAATTGATAGTTCGAATTTTCTTTCCTTTGTCATATTATTGTTTGTTTTAACTATGATACTTAATTGAAAAATTTAATAATTAGTTACAAAAAAAATTATCACTTTTGGTGACTAAATCAAATCTTTGCAAAAGTTTATATGGAAACTGTTTTTCATTTTCTTTTGTCAAATGTTTTATACATTATTCTTCTCCTTAAATTCATATGGTAATATTTATGCTCTTCGAAGACATTGGTTTTGTCGTTAGCTTCCGACACAAATTCCACCAAATAATGTATATTAATTTATTTATACCAATTGAAAACAATTCATATTTTGGGCTCTCTATTACATATAGGGAACATCTTATGTTTATATGCTACTCACACATATATGTTACATATATCTACAACAGTCAAGTTTTGCAGAATAATTTAGATTACCCACATGATACTTATTATGAATTAAAAACTGTTTTGGTACGCGCATTTATTTTCCTTGTTATTATGGTAATAACCAAGCAATTCACTTTAAGTTGAAAGGTGTATCCAGTAAGTCAGTTAGCTATGCAATTTTAAGTCCTAAGCTTGATGCAGGAACATGATTAATGTAGCATTTATTCAAGTTGATATATATATATATATATATATATATATTAAAAACAGTTTTAAATTTTTTAGCACATCTGTAAGATGCTGAAACAGTGTCCAAGAAAAGTGTCATATCATGTTAAAACTCGACCTATTCATGCAAAATTTTGCATCCTAATCTATTTCATCACTGCTGATGATTAATTTCTCTAAGTCATCGAAAGCACTAACATTGGCAGTGTCCTACTAAGAAATACCTATCTCTGTGAATGGAAAAATTATCCATTCAACACAAATTGACTTCCGGATTCGAAGATGATTCTTAGCAGTCCTTCAGATAAACACACTTTAGAGACAGTAATGGAGAATCTTAAGAATGTTTAAAAATTCAAATTCATAGATATACTAAGAAAATGGATTTTTGGTGATTTATTTAAGCTTACTTTTAAACTGATAAGAGAATCTTTCCTTTATTTTCTTTTTGTTTTACATAAGAACAAAAGGTAGATAAAAGTACTTAAAAATATTTTCATAAAAATAAATATTTCTTCTTTCCCTAATTTTTTAACAGGCTTCTCTGATAATAGATTTTCTTAAAGTTTACATTATAAAAGAATATGTTCTGTAATAGCTTTGAGATATTTAGCTGAGTAGAATAAAAACATATAAAAAAAAGAAGAAATTAAACCTTATTTGAAAAAGATTTAACATTAAATGACATGAACTAACTTTAATTGCAAAGAGATACATTTCTCACTTGGGAGTTTATAATTTTAAATATTTTTATTCCATATTAAGTTTCTAATATTATTTTTTTCCAGTTAGCATTTGTGAGTATTTAATTCCCTTATTCTGATAATAATGAATGTAATTTCTCTAATTTTTAACAGAATAGTTTAACAAAAATTCTTCAAGGAGATTATTCGCTATATATTTTTATAATGTGAAAATTAAAAAAAGTTCAAAATGATTTAGCATAGATTTTATTAAAACATAATTATGTATAAATATATATTCTATGGAAGAACTTTATACAGTAGTCTCTCTCTCTGCACTGATTGTTGGGATATAAGCTCAGTTTGCTATTGAAAAATTAGTATTTAAGAAATTTAAGTACTCTTCTTTATTTGCGAATCATACCTTTATTCTTCAGAACTGTTGTATTTCCGGAACAACAATAATATTTTCTATAAAATGTGTGTTGAAAGGAATTTTTTGATACTTTGAAATAAAATTGTTCCATTATTTGAAATATTGTTAATTATATCTCTTAATTATTTGATTTAGCCAAATCTCAAAGTACCCAGATGACATGATCCAACTATTGCGAATGAAAAGATACTGCTCTTCAGAATCTAGCAATAACTCAAAAATATGAAATACATCCGAAAACGGCATATGGCTTATGGTTAACAATAAATGTAGTCAAACCAAGCCATTTGTAATCTTGATATAAATAATTTTCTACTTGATGTTTCTAAGAAAAATGAAGAAATTACTTCGAGTCCGTAAATTATATGTAAATGGCATACAAAATAGTTTTTGAAGATAAACGAGATAAATGGCTCACGGATATTTGAAAAGCTTATACAGTGTGATTTATTTCTAACATTTTTTAGTAACTATGCGTAGACTAAGTTAGAGATGTCAAAATGTATATATAAACTTATATCAAGTAGAAAAGAGTGAATTCTTTGGGAGTACATAAAATAAATAAAGAGGCAAAAAAAATATAAGTTTTTCAAACGAAAGTAGGACTACGACTACGCAAATATTTTAAAAGCATTTATTAGTAACAAAACATGTTTAATTGGAAATAGAACAATGACACATATTCGATATTACATTGGTTAACTGTGTGACGGCAAACCATTCCTGTTTGCCTCTTGTGCCATAGCTAAACTCAATATATCAACACTAAAAATCAATAAGTCGATCAAAGAGACGTTAGAACAATAAACACAGTATTTATTGCTTGATTGCTAATATAACGAGTATTATAAATGCTCTCCCTGATAGGGCTTTAACTGTATTAACTCAATCTACCAGTAATAATGTAACTGACTCTTACCACTAAGGCTATCTTGACTTCTAGCATACATTAACCTGCCGATAACTTGTAACAATTCACGGCTTCGACTTCAACTCCGACTCTGGAAGAATTGCCGAACACTAGAATCACTCAACCTCTCTATCGCGACTCTCAATATGAGTTTTTATATTTTCCTGTTTCACTTCATTTCTACCTGCTTTCTCTCTACATATTCACGTTTCATTTTTGGTTGGGCAAATGTTGTTTAGCAAAAGCAATCAATCTTAGTTAAAAGTCCCCAAGGTTGGTCACGACGAAACCGCGAACAGCCCAACGTCACAACTGGATTGAAATTGTGTTTACAGTCCCACGTTAAAATGGAGAAATAATAAACCGTTTGTCGTAAGCAAATAGCATCAATTGGGACGTAATATGGGTTATGTATAATAGACAATATGTGTAAACACATATTGCCTATTACACATAATCGTCATAGTTAAATCCCATTGTACTATTTATCTCGTTGTTTCAGGATTATAAATACCGACTTTGAAGAAAGTCTTTTTTTGGTTGCATGAGGAGACAACCCTTTCTCGCATGGCGCAATATCTGGTGAATAAGGTGGATGGTTGAACACTGGAATGCTGTACTTGGCTAGAAATCTCTTAAAAGATAATGTGAAATACGACGAGGCATTGTCTTGGTGGAAAGCTTGCCGTATTGATTATTTGTCAATTCCAACAGGCAATCGCACGAATACTTAGTCAATGGTCAGATCAAACCAGATTACCGATTTTTTTGATAGTGTCATTCGTTTTTAACGCGGAAGGGGACCGTGTGGGAATGATCTTTAACATCTTCTCGGCCGTTTTGAGAACGTCTAAACCACTCACACACACATGCTCGTGATAAATATTTATTATTTTACATTTCTTTTAATAAATTATAAGTTTTAGTAGCGGGTTTTCCAAGTTTCTTGGGAAATTTCACAACAGTTCGTTTCTCACTTAATATTTTTCGGGTAAAACAAATGAAGTAATGCTAGCAATGGATATGGCTATATGTATTTGTTTATAGAAGCAAGACGCTGCTTTAGAAAAACAAGGCTTCACGCTAAACATCTGTCAGTCACCAGCGTTTACCGTTTTACTGTATTGAAGACTATTAATAAAAATGACTTGTTTTCAGGACATCACATTTATTTGCGCACATTTTTTCAAACATAAATTCAAGACACAATTTTACACAAGCACCATTTTTTTCAACGTTCGTCTTAACCTCTTGGAACCAAACTCAATACTAAATTTTATATCCGTTGCCAGTAAATTATCTAAAATCAAAACTATGATCTGGTGTTGCCAAAAAAAATATCTTAATAAAGAATATTGAAAAAGGTATCACTTTAAGTTTAAATCGTCTGCTTTTAAAAGTAGAATAGGTAATGTCTTAATTAAAGTATCACATTAGATTAAATCGTCTGCTTTTAAAAGTCGAACACATAAATCTTAAAAAAATGTATCACATTAGATTAAATCGTCTGCCTTTAAAAGTCGAACAGATAATATCTTAAAAAAGTATCACATTAAATTAAATCGTCTGCCTTTATAAGTTGGACACATAATATCTTAAAGAAAGTATCACAATCGTTTGTTTTTAAAAATTGAATATGTCACACCGTATGCGTACTTCTGTAGCAATGTCAGTATCGTTATTTAAGAGCCTCACCTACTATAATAGAATATTTTCTGTTGGACTCTTTTTCGAATCTCATTCTCTATCTTTCAAAATGGCATTTTTAATGTTTCATTTTATGTTTTCATTTTGCGATAAAAAATGTATAGTATTTTTATTGCAATCAAAACATTTATTTCACCTACTTTAAGGAGACCTTCAACGAGTAGTAAATATATTAAACTTCAGAGAGTTTAAAATCAATTACATATTATCTACTTCATTAGTTAGATGTTATACATCTGGAATCAATTTTTGTTACTTATTAATCTTATTAACTCAAATCTCTGTTTAATGTTGTCTGATTTTGAAACTTATTTCCTGTGTGGTTTGTTTTGTGAATTGAATAAATACTTTCAGAAAATTAAAATCTATTCTGATGTGCCATTTTGTGGAAGTTTGAAAACCGTAAATATAATTAATTGTATTTAGTTTATTTAAAATAAAAAAAGTAAATAAAATATTGTTAGAAGATATGTTTGTTCATGCGAATCATATTAATTTTTTTTCTAATATTTTAAAATATTTACTTCCATGTTTACATCAAAGAATAGTTGACAACCCATTTAAACTTAATTTTCGCAGGATTATTTGATAATTTCGTATTAAGGCTCCCGTCTACCCGCCATTTTGATTTCATCAGCTTAATGTTAATCCTATGGAATTTTGACTTTAATTCTCACATCTTTACTATTTGATCTATTTGAATGCAATAAAGTGCATCTGATAGAGCAAAAAATAATGAATGCTTCTGTGGAATTACATTTTTCTTCCGATTTTTAAAAATATTTGAAAATATTCTTTAAAGATCGGAATACTGAAAAATGAATAGTTAAAATAAGAATAGAAATATTTTTAAAAATCGGAGGAAAAAAGTAATTCCACAGAAGCATTCATTATTTTTTTCTCTTTCAGATGCATTTTATTGCATTCAAATAGATCAAATAGTAAAGATGTGAGAATTAAAGTCGAAATTCCATAGGATTAACATTACGTCCACGAAATCAAAATGGCGGGTAGACGGGAGCTTTAAGAAAAGAAATCGTTAGGAAGTAAAATATTTTGCTGAAAAGCTGTTTTGACGAGTAAAAAGTCATTTACTTTGATATCTATTATCGGGATTAGCTGCTTATTTTGTTCCTTAGATAGATATTTTTTTTTTCATTTAAAGCTTTTTTTTAAAAAAACTTATAACATTTCATATGTAAATTTCTTCACACTGATAATTATTCTCTTTTGTTAATTTTTTAAATATTTATTCTGTTTATATTCAAATTTGTGAAAAAGAAATAATCCTATTTCATAAAAAAATATAAATTAACATAAACTAAAGTTATTTCAAAGAAAAATTCAGATTTAATTACTTTTAAGACCTCTTCTTTCATAAAACACCTATTGTGACTTTCTTATAAAATATTAAATATTATTAAAATAAAAATAAAGATTACATTAACGCTGTAAATTCCTTATGTAACATATGTAATTAAAAATACATTCAAAAACATAAAATGAGGAATAGTGTGTAATCCTTGAGCATTGATATCAATAAAAACAAAAATAGAGTTTATATTACAGAGGTAAAATATATATATGTTTAGTAAAATTGTAAATTTCTACTGTTCAGCTCTCTATCTAGTTTCAAATATAGTCAAAAGGGAAGAAAAAAACGGACGCTGGCAAGAACACATTACTTTCTTGAAGAAAAATGTTAGCTGAAATTTAGGTTCAAAATATATATTCAGGTATACTCTATTTTATTTTTCCATCTTAAACGAAATTGGAAAACTTTGAATTTATATATATACGTTTCTGTGAATTTATTTTTTCTCACCTCGTATTGTCAAATATTTATTAAAGTTTTCGCTATGTTAAAGCCAAACTTGAGATAAAATGTGCCTTTCAAAACGTTACTTTTAATAAGTAGTGTCATATGGTTCTGAGATTGTTTTATATTTTTATTGAATTTTTTCCTGTAAAATAATTGACAATTATTGTAATAGAAAATATAATTAAACTTCAATAATGTAAAAAAATGGTTAAACGTTATGGTAAGTAAAATGTATATCAATCAAGAAATATTTTAATAAATGTATTTACTTATATAATTTGCAAAAATGTTTTAATTTGCATGCAAGGAAGAAAAATTAACAATGCATGTTTCATTTGAATGACTTTGAATGTAATAAATGAATTTGAATGTAATAAATAAATTAATTTGAATGTAATAAATGTAATAAATAAATTAACTTGAATGTAATAAATGTAATAAATAAATTAATTTGAATGTAATAAATATATCATGAGCTTCTTCATTTCAGAAAAGAAAAAAAAAAAGTAGGGTGAGTGGATATTAAATCATTTTATTAAGAGACATTAAAGTGTTTTCTTAAATTTTTGCTCATCATTCTCGAAACCAATAAATTTTCTTTCTCATATACTGAAGGTTAGACAAATTGGTTTGACGTTATTATTGGTTTTTCTGGAAATTTCTGTCCACTTGTGAAGTGAAAAAAAAAGGATTTCTTATATATTTAATAATATTTACAATACAATAAAGTTTTCATTGATCCTGGGATAAGTCTATAAATATTCTACATGGGTGTTTCATGAGTTAAGCGAGTGAAATATGCTTAATCGAATAGGTATGAGCACATCATTGTTTGCTTGGAACAAAAGAAAACCAGTTCTGGACTGGATGATAACTGGTGATAAAAAAAAGGATTATTTTTGAATACATCATAAGGAAAAGAGCATACTTACAGTATGGACTATGTATCTCCTCCACCACCTCCAACTCGAGATTAAGCCTGAATGAGATAACACAGATGCATATGGTGGGACGTCCAAGAACCAATATATTTCGGGTTCTTACAATCTAACAAAAAATTTGTGACATCGGGCTATTCGCGGTTTTCTCTTCACTAACCTTGGAGATTTTTAATTAAGATTGATTGCTTTTGCTAAATAACCTTTGCCCAACCCAAAATGAAACGTGAATATGTAGATAGAAAGCAGGTAGAAATGAAGTGAAGTGCGAGAGTTAGGAAATATATAAACTCCGACTGAAAGTCACGATAGAGAGCTTGAAAGAGAAGTTGAAATAGGTGGAAAAAGAATTTGAAGGAGAAGTTGAGAGAGGCTGAAGGAGAAATTGAAAGAGGTGGAAAGAGAGGTTGAAATAGGCGATTGGATTGAAAGTGCAGTGATCAAGAGATTTAGTTCTTCCAGAGAGCAACATTTATTCCAAAGTCTGAGTTGTAGTCGAGGAAGGATTAGTGGTAAGAGTCTGTTAGATTATTATTGGTGGGTTGATTTATGGTAGTAAAATCCTTCCTCGGGAGAGCATTAATAATTGTTATATTGACTTGATCATTTAAACAAAGCATTGGAAGTTATGAGGCCGATGATGTGCAATATGAAATGCATTTTTTGTATCATGCTAATGTCAAACTACATGCTGCTTTGGCGAATCGCCAAAGAATGGCAGAGCTAGGCTAAAAATTTCTGTTTCATTCACCATACTCTTCAGACCTAGTACCCTCTAATTATCAATTAGTGGGTACTAGGTACAATTAGGTCTATTACCCGCAAATTGAATTATTTTCTTGCCAATTTTTTTAGAAGAATGAAAAAAAAACTCGTAAATGAAGCTGATGTCTATGAAGCAATACTTGTGTTCTTCGCCACTACAGAGAAGATATTTTTCAAAAATGGTAAATACAAATTACCGTCACCCAGGCAAACGATCATAAATAACAGAGGAAATTACATTATACTACAAATACTATTAAATGACATAAACATTTATCTCTTTCTTACACTTTATAAACGGACAAAACATTCCGATAGACCTAATTCTTAAGTACAGTTTATTTTCTATAATTCAAAGAAAAATAATTTTACAATGTGACTCACATAAAGTTATTTATGTGTCTTATATGGATATTCTAGTATTCCATTAAAAATTCTTAAAAACATTTCATTTCGATTTATTTGTTAATAATTATTAACAAATATATAATCCATTTTAATGCATATTCTGATTATTACTGTTGGCCAAATCTTTAGAAACCTGCTTCACAATTTTTGATAAAATACTTACATTTTGTTCAATTTTTTTTATTTGACTACGAGGAAAATGGAATTAATTTCAATAATAACTAAGAGGTTTTAATACAGGTAACAGATTTTCTTAACTATATTTCATAATTTCAAATAAGACTGATTTTTAATTATATTTTCTTTATTGATTCCGTAATGCTTTGAGTGCATTGTTCAGTTTAATAAAAAATTTTTTTTAAAAAGTTGAACTGAATAGGGATGTTATTGGACAATAAAAAAGCTGTTTATTGTATTTCGAATCTTCATTCATTTTTAAGAATATTTTTTTTCCATTTTAACATGTAATGTAATGTTTTTGAGTATTTTTACATCTTAATATTTTATATTTTCTGATAAACTGTAACACAGAAATATTAATTTTACACTACTCCTTTAGCGTTTCACTGAAACAGATATAAAGGTCAATGAAAAACAACACTGTTTTTAAAATCGTTGAATTTATTCTTTTTTCATTAATTATCTTCCTGATATAGCGTATAATTTGTTATTTCTCAGCTTCTCATTTGGATTTAGTTTTTCTTTCGCTGAGTGCGTAACTATATATTTTTCCAGCTGCCATTCGAACAAACAAAGGAGCGGGAAGAGGCAAAGAAACTTAAAACATGTATACAGTGATTTTTTTTAAAAACAAACATGGATATATGTTGTAGCAAAACAAGCGTGCAAATATCCATTTGCGAGTTGATTCAAGTTCTAAGCTAACTTAAAAAGTAACGAAGCTTACATATAAGCTAATGCATTTTTTTACCTTTTCATATCCTTTTGGATATGCAGTCCATTGTTTCAATAATCAGTTGTATTCAAAATGTAAAAATATCATTATTTTACATTTCGAACTTCACATAACTTACAAAAAATATAAAAAAGTTTAGAAGGCAAAAAAATATGCAAGTTATTTTACACAAACACTTTTAGCATTAAGAAACTGCTATCAGATCATTTATATAAGTGTTGTTTTTGGCCATGAAATTATGCACACCAAAAGAAGAAATACAGATAAAATTTTGGTGCAGAGTTTGAGATCTTCTGTAGTATTAAGTACTCTTTCAGAATCTAGTGATATTTTGCAAGAAAAATATTTTTTCGTTTCCAAAAATATGTATCATGTAATTTTCGATGAATCAATAATATAGTCTTGCTATTTAATGTCTGGTACAGACAAAATGTTAGCATCCACCTCTACACTGATTTTACTTATGTAGATTTTTTTTTATTTCATATTATTGTTTTATTTAGTTAGAGAGACATTAACCATCTATTATTACGAAGACATGTGGTACTCTGTTGGTACATGTTCTCATGCGTCTTTTGTTCCAAATAAATAAATTGGACTACTTTATAGCGTTAATTTATTTCAGAACTTCGGCTTATGAATACCCCGTAATTTATGTAACTCAGTATTACTAAATATACAGAAGTATAGTAAATATAGAGAAGAAGATTATAAATCTTATTCAGATATTGGACGACTGATTAATGGTCCTTCGCTTTAGTACCAAATTTTGAAAACTTTAATAGTGTGTGTGTGTGGACATTGGTTAATTACTCTCAAAATTTTCTCGATTGTATGTTACTATCTTCTTTAAGGGATATTTTAAATGTTTTTGATCGTATATTTTCATATCGATATGAAAATAAAAAAAAATATTGCGACACTTTAGACTTCTGGAGCAAGAACATTTAAATTTACCGTTTGGTATTATTGTGATTTAAAGTTTTAGCAAAGAACCGAAACACACACACAAAATACAGTTTATTAAAACTTTTTATTCTAAAATTATATAAAAACTAATATTCTAATGAGAAATAATTTCTGCGTATCCAAATAACATCGTTTACTTTAAACCTTGAAAGTGCCTGAAACTATATTTATTTCCCTTCGCAAACTTTACTTTTTCGTTCTGTTTAAAATATAAATTCTAACACGAAGTGAAGTTAATTTTTCTTTTCTCAAAGCTAAGGGTAAAAAATTGTGTAACTAAATATTTGATAAACATTTAAATATTTTGAAACGAAATAAGAACATTCCTAACAGCACAGAGCTAGAATATTTTTATTTAAATCTTACTTTCATTTTGAGTTAAGGGAAATTTACTTCTACAAAAAGTAAATAGAATTGTTTTATACAAATCGTGAAAGTAAATACTGATGGAATATGATAGAATAAAGAAATATAATGGCAGAGTGGTATTTGACCGAACCACAGAGTTAAGATTTACAAAAGATTGGTTAGGCTAAACCAAAAAATTATGTGAATATATATATATATATATATATATATATACAAGGGGTGTACAAATGAAAATGTACGAAACGACGCAGTGAGTATAAATGAAAACTTTGTGCTCGAGGAATTCAACAAGTAGGGGACCTTGACGTGGTTAAAAACATTGAAGACTTAGAACGTTTTAAGAGAAGATCACGACGCATGCTTCCACTGCATGCTGCCCGCTTTGTTTCTGGCTCGTAGTGATGTCTCCAGCTCTCATTACCTGTGAGAATCCTCTCTACGAAAGGTAAGTCTTCATGATAACGAAATAGATGTTGAAGTGCGAGCCCTATACCCAGCTCCTTTTGCTGTTCGGTGAGCTGTTTCTTAACCCCCAGCGCACATTTTCCGATAACGCAACCTGTCGTGAATAATTAACAACATTGTTCCAACACTGACATCCAACTTCACCGCAAACATTCGCAATGTGACACGACGATCATTTCCCAATCGGTCGTCCACCTTGTCTATGAGATCAGCTGTGATGACTATGTTTGCCCGCCCTGGTCTCGGATCATCAACCAAACTCTCTTGGCCAGCACGAAAGCGTGCACATCATTTTCTCACTAATTTATTAGACACACAGTCTTCCTCATATACGGTCACCATCTGCCAATGAATGGCGGAAGGTTTAACACCTTCCGCTATAAGAAATCGGTTAACGCCTCGCTGCTCCTCAATCGTAGAATTTTTCAATGTGAACGCTATCATATCCTCACACACACTGCAATTGGACGGCGCTCTTTATAAGGGCTTCTGCTCTCTCCTGCGTATGCGGGTGCCTACACGTGCTCCTATCCACGATGGAAACTTCTTCCGCATCCCTGGATGTCTCGCTACGTTCTCCATTAGTGGTATTGGCAAATATGTAAATTATTATTTTGTTACGACGTTTCGTACCTTTTCCTTTGAACACACACCCCTTGTATATTGTGAATTTTTTTAAGTGACAACTCCTACTTTTTAGAATGCTACTTTCACTACAAAAAGCCTTACTTGGCATAGAAACAATTCTTGATGAACAAATGGTAATTAACCATAATATGACGATACCATCCTTGAATAAGAGAGAAGCAACTAAAATGTAAAAAAAATTATTGCGTTTCACAAATATTTGATATGTCAGCTTTCTTACAGAATAAAATGTTATGCGCGGCTAACTGTTGAAAGAAACGAATTAAAAACCACGGCAGGAGAGAAATATGTTGAAGCTAATATCTGATGGTGTTCCTCAAGTCAGATACAGTTTGCTAATTGAATGCGTGCACTTAAAATTTAAAGCCCATCCACAGTTAAATGATATCCGGAGATCTCCATCATCATAATATTGAGTTCAAAAATGTTTGGACAAAGGTTCTACATACGAGGAAGCCCAATCTTCCTACTCAAGGTATTATGTAGAACTATTTGATATTATGATTTGAAAATGACATGATTGTTTAGCATTATACATATAGCGACAATTTATTGCAGTACACTTTCGCGGACAATGAGAAGTAACCTCTTCGATAACCAGCGAGTTTGAAAAAAGGATATTTCTTATCACGCACTGAACAGTGACGTTTTTCTTAATGTAGTGGTAGATACCGCATAATGAGAACTGTTGAGAACCTATTTTTCGAATTAATATTACTAGTCTTTGAGAACTGTACTTCATCATTCCACACAATACTGTTACAAAAATTCTCCATTTCGTGGAAGTATACAAGTGAAATCAGTCTAGAATGGAGGACATTGGTAAATGATACTTTTTTTAACAAATATTCAGGACAAGGCAAATATTGATAGCAAAGCTTGTCAAATTATCAGCACAATCAGGATACACAACACGTCCACAGATCATCGATACAACAATAATAAATACAACACTTATGCAGTTCAGCAACATAAACACATACAAAATTGCACATGTTTAATAACACTCACATATCTTTTATTAATATTCAGCTCCTTGCTCACGAGTTTGTACTGCTGAAAAATGTCCACAAAAATACTAAGTTCCGAATACAACAGCTTCTATCAGTCCAGGCCGATTCCTCGAAAGATACAAGCCAATTGAAACTCCATGAATTTCCCGAAAGAGTATAGTGGTACGACCAGGCCTGATGTCCCACAGAAAATTCAGGAAATGTCCGCAACTTTCCCCATTATCGAAGTATAGTCATAAATCAAGAATTTTCTGGAACACTTGTTATGTCGCTAATGTTTCGAAGTTTCTAGGAAAGTCGCCAAAATCGTTACCAAGTGTCGTTGTTTAAGCCGTTCTCTGTATTCAACGAAATCTCTGTAAATGTCTGTTTTCCCTTATAAGAGTGACGTTGCAGAGAAACGTCGTAGGTCTGTAATAATACTTAAAAGTTCGTTATTTCCACCGATTCCGGATAAGTAGTTAATTGCAAAATGATGGGACAACTAGACATGATGGGATGGATACCAAAATATGTGAATTGATCGCAAGTGCAATCTGGTTTCAAAAATTTGCATAGCTAGTCCTGTGCACCTTTCACAGAACACATGATTCGTCATTACTGAAGCTTCCTTTCTGCGGCAAAAATGTAATGTCTAAAGTTAATTTATCTAATTCTAGAAATAGAACTTAATCATTTTGTGGAGTTACTTAATTGTAAACGACCTATTCAAGTTTAAATACAAGAAGAAAGACGTGACACTCAAATCCTAATGTAATGTTTTTCTTCAAGAATGATAAATTCAAACATGACAATGCATTTCTGTTTAATTAGGCTTTTATATTCATGTAATATTTACTTGTGTATTAAAAGTGGATAGAATATTAATTCATTCAAAAGATGAATCTTGAAGAATATAGGATATTCAGTAATATATTTCACTTCATTCATTCAACATTAATTAATAAAAGTATAATTTATGTGGAATTACGAGATATTTTTCATCCCTTTGTATCTCTTTTTTTTATCGAGCATGTAAATGGTATTTTAAAAATATGAGTTGTCTTTTTTGACAACTAAACACTTTTTAAAATAATTTCTTTTTCATACAAGATAATATGAATTCTATCATTCCAAGCAAATTAAGCTACAAATTATTATTATTTATTTGTTTAATCAATAAACAACTGTAATTAGAACGAAATTCTATTTATCTTTACCTCTACTCTTTCAATATGTCCTTTTAATTATTATGATACATAATTACAGAACGGTTACGTAAGAAAAAGCATGAAAATATATTTTGAAGGCTGTGGAAGCATAAAAAGCGGGAGTTCTATATATTGAGAAAAAAAATAAACTTATTTAATTGTAAAATTATTTCACTAGGAAAAGTATTCTAGTTTTGAATTATTTATTTATTTTACGGAATATTTACAGACAAATTTTTCAAAAAAAATATATTACACATACCAACTACATCGGAAATTTTAAATTATGGCATCATCTAACCATTTAATCTTATATTAGCCAGATAATATGATATTTAGTTACATCTTTAATGTCTTTTGGTCTGAAATGGACAAATAGTTTTGCAAATATATTCATATTCACGCATAGTGATAATAGCGCAATAATGCTTAGAGTGGGAAATAATCACCACATGGAAAGTGGCCACGTTTTCCGTAACTTGTTTGTAATTGAGTCTTTGTGAGAAGACACACGTGCTTAAAACCTAATTAAGTGTGTCTGAGAAACCTTATTCGTGGATGATGCTGGCACATATTCCACCTCCTTGAAGGAGCATCGGACAAATTTGCTGGATAATAGGAATTCCACTCAATTAAATTTACATGCATGTTCGCTAATGACAACGGATACTACGGCAAAGTACCTTTTGATTCAAAATCGCTGCACACTAGCAAAGATCTACATACTGTTAACATAATTGATTAATATGTGTTAACTTAGACAAATTTCCTTTCCTTATTTTGGTTTTATATCACACACAATCATTTTTCTAACATTGATTTTGATTTCCCACAAATTACCAATAAGACATAAAATTACTATCTTTAACGTTTATGTATATTAATAGTTCATTTTTGTCCTTTTCATGAGAAGATCAATTAAAGTATTTGTGCTTAGGTTTGATATGTGTTAGATATTCCGCTAAATTTAAAATTTGTAAGGTCCCCATCTGCCAGATATTTTTATTCCGTGAACGTATTTTTACTCTTATGGAATTCCTGCATTTATTCTCAAATTTAAATTATTTTATTTTCCTGAACGCAATAAAGTGTATCCAGAAGAATAAAAACTAATGAAGGTTACTCTGGAATTACATTTTTTTCTATGATTCTTAATAAAATATTTTACATTTATTTTAATGATTCATTGATGTGTTTTCCGGTCTGAAACATGGGCTTAAATATTTTCAAAAATCGTGGAGAAAATTTTATTTAGCATAAACTTCCATTATTTTGTGCTGTTTCGGTAGCTAAAACAATAACCTAGATTTTAGTAAAAGGAAAAAAAAATGTACTACTGTATTAACATTATTCTAAAGAAATCAACACAGTTATTAGACGGGAAACTTAAGGCTCAACTGATATTAGACTTATTATTTGATCTTTAAAATAAAACTGATTTTATTGCTGCTTCTGTTCCACACTAGCACAAACGTTTTTTATGTAAGATATTTTACGCTGAAAGCCCTCTATTCTTGTTAAAACTCATAAGTAAATAAAATGCAAAATGTTATATGTAAGAAGGACGTAAGTCTTAACGATTCAAAGATTTTTAAAAATTAGAAACTAAAAGGAATGCTTTTGTAAAATGCATCTTTATTAGAATGTTTTTGAAAAGATAACACCGATTATGATTGTTTATTAACGTCACAATGTGAAGCAACATTAGGATTATTGGCGTTGGACCTAGTAGATACCTGTTCCGTAGAATGATACCTGTTCTGCCATCCCCTACCCATACATTTACACTAAACCAATGGGAGGACTTGGAACCTCGACCCTACTACACGGTGGGTCTTTAATGACATCGGGGATCGAACCCACGACTTGAAAAAGCAATGCCTGCCTTGAGTCCGCAACCATGTCCACTAGGCTACTGTGGCCACAAAGATAGCACCGAAGCATAATCCATCTTTAACAGAAAATTTAAGCGAATATTAGTAAATACGATATAATGATATGTGTTATATTTATTTTGAATGTCAGAATATGGATACACATATATTCACTAATTATTCCATCACCTATTTATTAGAAATAAGAAATATTTATCAAAGCAATACATTTTCCTTTTGAGATATCCCTTAGAAGACGGCAATTAATCAGGATCAATGATTAGAAGCACTATTTCCAATAATTTTGGCTCTATTCCTTATTTCTTTAAAAACTCTTCTAAAATCAAAATATTATTAACTCTCATTGTTTTCTACTAAATAGAAAAATTTTCTTAGATCCCTGACACTAAACAAATAATCTGTAAACCTAGAGTTTCCAGTTTCGAATAAATAATTGATAATTAAAAGTCTAAATTTATCTAAAATATTCGGAATGCAGTACATGTCAAAGAATTTAATTTACTTTCGTTTACTTTTTCTTATTTTCTCAGTAAACAAATTCGAATACCAATTAGTGAGGGTCATGTTATTAATTTTAAAATACATCCAGCACTAGCAGTAGGATAACTCCAATTTAAATGAAAATAATTGAAATAAGTTTTGATGGATTGTGTTATACCTCAGGGGATATCTCTCTCAGTAAGATCAGTATTTAGGATGATGGAAATAAATAACAGTGTTGCTACTTTAGGTAACAATGGATGAGTGATCGGTTTTGAGAAAATTAAAATGTTACAATCACCAAGAGAATTATATTGAAAAATGTTTTCTTTTATTTAATTAAAACGAAATACAATTTTCTTTAGTTTTATGACAGAAGTGAGTGATTTCTGGGTACTTTTAATTGAAAACAACAGATGTCTTAAGGGGACTAAAATGCATGTCTCAAAATTTTGGTTTATCATTCATAGAATTCAGCACAAAAGATAATAAAATATATATTCAGAACTTATGCAATTTGTTTACGAAAATATTCATAGTTGTTTCAGTTCTTAAACATTTCTTAGCATTTTTCATTTATGATTAAACTATCTTTGTGATTTTTGTGTAATACTTCATTAACTGTCAAATCACTTTTAAAAATGAATCATGAATTGAATTATTGATAGAGAAAAAATTGAAATCATAACGTATTTTTTTATAGAAACAAAAAAAAAAAACATATATGAGTCATATTGAAATTTGGTAAACAAAATCATAATAACTATTTAGAAAGCTCCCCGAGTAGTGTGATTTTTTTTTGTTATGCAATAAAAATCACATTTTAAAACTTTATTATTTTCAGAATCGCTACGAAGATTTTGAATACAATTATGTGTCAAAAATATAAGACATCATTAAAAAATATCGAGGAACAGAAAAAGCAAGAAAACAACTAAGACACAAAACAACATATACAAAATACAAGAAAGACACAAACCCTTGCTGAAAATGATAGGATTTAAATAATATTTTCATTTTTTAAAAGCGATTGCTTTTAGTACTTTTTAATCAGAATTATTTGCTTGAAAATGTTTCTTTTATATGATTTTTGATTCCTTAAAAAAGAGAAAAGAACTGTTTCTCTCAAACACACTGTATTTTGTTTTGTGGCACATATTTCAGTTTTACTGATGTGCAGCACAAAATTAATGATATCACAAAGTTTTATTTTCAAATAATAATCCACAAGTGACACAATTATTCATTTGTAAAAAATACTAATATTTGTATCTATAATTTTAGAAGGTCTTAAATAAAGTGTCTTTATTTTTCATAAATTATTATAGCATTTCTTTCATATTTTATATACTTTTCTTGCTACACTATTTCAGCACAATTTCAATTACACTTCACTTCACTGAATTATCATTCACAAAACGTGCATGCATCAATCACTTAAAAAGGAATCATACTTTGATAACTAGACACGAAACTAATGAGAGGTTTCTCTTCACCAGTTGACTTTATTCCATATTTTAAAAGATATATATGTAAACTTTAATTTTCGTAAAATATAAGGTGGCAAAAATTTTGAATACTTGAGCGAAAATATAGTTGAGAATTCAAAACTTTGCTGGAAAGTTTGGAATAAATATTCGTTCAGATTTTTTGAAAAGTATTGCGTTCTATTTCTAATATTTTGAATACTTTTCCTAAGAGCGAAATAAACGATTTCGAAATATTCGAAATATGTGACATTCATTTTTACATAGCGCTATCTTTCTTTACTAATATATAGTTTTAAAACTAAAGCCTTTTCTTTCTGTGTTAGAATTTTATGTTTTACTTTCATACAATGATTTTCCATGCCATTTGGTGCCTAAAGACTGGAAAAATGTAATGGCAGCTCTTTTGAAAGATCACCTGCATAGTTCTACATAAAGGGAACTAAACGTTTAAGCACATTTAAAGGTAACGAGCTTACGTAATTACATGAATTTAGCTAAGGTATTTCAGTAATTTTTGCGGAAGAAAGCAAAAAAAAAAAAAAAAAATTATACATCGTGTACTTTAAGAAAAAAAAAAGAATTCTTGCATTTTTAGTGATTAAATTTAAAATCATACTGTATGTTATGCACTTTTATTATTTAATTAAATCCCATGTAAGAATAATATTATTACTAATGAGATTTTATAATTCTATTTATAGAAATTTGCAGAAAAAATGAGTTAATTGATTAATGTAAATTATCATTAAGACTGCAATTTGAAACGTATGTTCAATAGTTTTACATGAAGATATGACTAGATAAATATCAACTGTTTAAAAATAATATTTCGTAATTTAGTAAAATTCTATCGTATAAGCGTCGAATCTTGATGCATTAAAATGTCAACATGCTTTTTGTTATGGCCATCTGGATAGTTGAAAATGAGTTTATAATTTCATAATTATTTCAGAAATGCATCTGATATTTATATTTTGAATATTTTCATTTATATAGTTAAATCAGTATTTTGTATTTTTCATTGTTAACCTAATTAATAAGATTTTGAGAAAAAGGTAAACGGGAAGATTTAAGTATATTCATTTGCAATATTTTGTAACTTTAATACCATTACCGACTACCAATGTGTTTTACATAAAAAAAAAAAAAATAGATGGGGAATATATGTTTTAAACAGCACTGAAGTTAGTATGACGTTTCTTTCTTCAGACTGCCAAATGCATTAACATATAAAATTTACATGAAAGTTGTAAGAATTTACAGGGTGGGTGTTGGCATAGGCGGAGAACAAGAGAAAAATCACTACAAGGAGCTATAATGGAAAACATAAAGCTCAACTTTTCTTAAAAATTGTCATTTCTATCATGGATTTCAGGAGGCATAACTAAGTATAATATTGAGTAAAAGGTAGTGCCTCCTGAAATCGACGGTAGAAATGACGATGTGTAAGACAAATCGTGATTTATATATTGCATTACAGAACCGACTCGCGGTTCACCACTTGTTCTCCTGTGCATAGTAGGGTGAAAATTGCTTGTTTATATGTTTTTATCTCCTTGAATACTCGATATTGAAACTGAAACATAAAGAAGGAATTGTCAGAAAGCGATGAAACTCGGCAAGCAGAGAGAGACATTGAAGAACTATAAGTTATTTTAATTTGAAATTATAAGTATAATATAGAGTGAGAACAACGTCGGCTCAGATAGGTTGTAGAATGACAGCCGATGGTGATACACGGAGCAGCACGACCAATTACAGATTCAATGAGAGTGCGGACTGAGGAATAGCTCTTCATTCCTAGCCAATCAATTGCAACAATTTGTCTTCGGAATTACAACAGTGGCAGGGTTTGCAAATGCCATCCAATCACATCCCAATTGTGTTCAATTTGTGAGCGATCAGGAGAGAACGGGGGCCAGGAAAGCATCTTTCAGAGCACGTTGGCTGATGCAGAGTGCTGTCGGGCATTATTCTGATGATAAAGTGAACTGGGCACACCTTGAAGATAGAGGTGTATCATCGAACACAACACATCATCCACGTATCATTGGACCGTCATATTGCCCTTAATACGAACTAGAGGCTACTTAGAATCGTTCCTGATTGCATACCAAACCATAATGATGCATTTTCAGGTGGTGGGGCATTTCACAATTGCTGCCTGAATGGACCCTGCTAAACCAACAGACAAATAGTTGGATGTGGAAATGCGCTGTTGGATACAGCATATCTCGTTACCTAAAATCTTTATTGAAACTGAGCTGTAGGCACATAGACTTAGATGAATAATTGAAGCCTCTGCAAAGGGTGATTTGCGTACTTTTATTCGTTTAGTTAAAAAAGAAGGAGGAGGAAAGATAACTAAAATCATCATAAAATGAGCAGAGTATATGTTGAATAATTTACGAGTGATTGGTGTAGACACTTTAATGTCGGGTGAAGCGATTTGCCTGTGGAAAGAGAAAATGATGTATGTCTGATCAAATTATACTTCCACAGCAATGAAGGGGATGACTACTGGGTTTGGCACCTAAAAGGAGTCTAGCTTGTTGAATTGTTTTAACTGGGAACTGCGATCAATGTAACTGTTTATTGTCAAATGTTACGCAGACTGCCACAAGCCATTTTAGAGAAAGAAAACAAATGCTGACTATTAGAGTTACAGAGATTTATGCAAACGCCCACTCTCACATTGCTGCTGTAAATCAACTGATTCTGTATCAGTTTAAATTCGAATGTTTTTGATCATTTGGCTTATAGCCCTGAATGATTTAGCGTTGAGTTATTTTCATTTCTTTTATGAATTGAAAATCTGGCTAGGAGGCCTAAGAAGGTTGATAGAAAACAGTATATATATATTTGCAGGTAATAATAATTTTACTTGTAAAAAAGTTATCATTATAATCAGAAGTAAATGAAATTGAAGAAAAATTCGAATATGTTTTCTCACATACTTATATTGAAATAAAAACACCAAGAGCTTAATGTTCCCATATTTAGAATATGTAACAATATTTTCAAATATTAAAAATACTCTATACTTAGGTTCTTTAGGAAACATAAATAATTTTAACTGTAATGCTTCAAATTTAATGCAAGAACCAAAAAATTCAAAGAAAAATATTAATATTCAATAACTAAAACGTTTCTAGTAAAATTAGGAACTTAAATGTTTTAAAACGATAACTTAGTACTAGAATTTCGAAATTGACCTTTTTATGTGCTTTCTGTTAAATATAATAAACATTACTTTAAGCATTCTAATTCATATATTTGTGAAAAACGTTTGATAAGCAGATTCGTGAAATGCTTCTGGATTATTTAAACTTCCTTACAAGAAATGAATTTGAAATTGACTTATAATATTATCTAACCAAAACACCTAATTTGAGTACATAATTATACTAATCATAATTTTCAACTTCTATGTTTTTTTCAAAAGTTAACGTTAGCTTTTTCTCTTCAATTTGAAAATAGTATTTATTAATGTTAGTTAATGTAATTAAGAATAAGGTGTGTGTTTTTTATTAGAAAAATAATATTGTGACTATTTTCATTAGTTTTTCCAATTCAAATAAAAATGGAGAGTTTCTCGTTAATAATAACACTCTTTTTATGCTATTATGTATTGTTTGTTTTTGTTTTTTATTCTAAAAAGACTCACAAATCAAAATAACAGGATACAAAAGAAGTATGAAAGAAACAGATATATTCAGGGTCTATGAGAGCACAAACGCGTATTCCACAGCTAGAAAGCTAACAAAAATTATTGTTCAATTTTAAATTATCATAAGAACAATTTATATTTCACGAATCATGACTTAATAACTAGTTAGTTTTGAGAATTTTACGTAAGTAGTAAGCAATGTCAAACGCGAAAATTTCGGCACATTGTATTGTCTCTGAAAAATAAAATATTAATCCAGTCTCTCTAACTCTTACTTAAGCTAAAAAAGAAGAACTAATCTTATCTTAGAACCAATTTAATTCGAAAATGAAACCTGAACCGAGTTGTTTAAAATTGTAACCATTTTAATAAGAGGCTCAGTGCAGTGGGACAATGTATTCAGTTTTTCTCTATTTCTTGTTTCTGATTTTGCCAAGAGTTTCTGAGCTCATGGTCAATGAAACATAGTGAATGGATGAAGAACGAAATCTTACGATTTTCAAAGAAATATTTTTGATACGATAGAAATGGATTAAGGTAGATGGGAAACTACATTTTCTTTTAATCTCTAAAATATGAACTTAATTTCATCAGAAGTTTTGGTTTCCTAAAAATTAAATGTTTTGCTACTTATTACTTGTATTTTTGTTGCCATAACTCTGACATATGTTTCATTATAGCTTGAAAATAAATAATTATACTAAACTATGTCTTAGGTAGGATATGAAATAAATTGATAAGAAAAATATTACTGTAAGATTGTTTTATTAGTTATAAATTAATATAAACATTCTTTAAGAAATTATAACAAATGTAAGACACAAAGCGATTTCAAAAATCAATTAAGTTATGCTATAACTAAAAGAAAATTACGTAAATTGTATCTATCTTAAGTATAAGTTTTATTTTAAAAGCTAACAAATACTATAAAACTGAAATTACAGGCAATTGAAACTTATAATATATTTTAGAATTACTTGTACTTTTATTTTCAGAAAGAGCTCCTACAGACTTTAATACATATCAATAATTAAAGAAATACCATTTGTCAAAGGTTGATTAATATTTTCATCTATATTTTCTAAGGATCACCTTTATGGTGGATATTGAGCTTTTATTATATGTTCACACCAGTATTTATAAAAATTAAATTTAAAACGTTTTCCAATAATATAGAATGTAAATTTAAATAGAT
Organism: Nephila pilipes; assembly: GCA_019974015.1. NCBI lineage: Eukaryota > Metazoa > Arthropoda > Arachnida > Araneae > Nephilidae > Nephila > Nephila pilipes. The sequence continues at coordinate 62,264 of BMAW01132088.1, forward strand.
AAATTGAATTGTACTCATTTTTAAAAGTATGTAAATAAGTTAGATTCTTAGTATAAACATATTTCCAATCCGTAAAATGAAATGTTGTTTTTTATTCTAAAATTGAAGCTTGTTTTAGATTCTAAATTTGAACTTCTTTCGGATTCTTAATCAATTTTAATCTTTTCAAAGTTTCTTCATGTACCATTAGATAAAAAAATATATACTTAAATAAATACAAATATAATCTAACTTAAATAAGACTACACAAATTCCAATGTAAATTTAAATAAATACAAATATAATCTAACTTAAATAAGACTACACAAATTCCAATGTAAATAATTATACTAAAATTTATAACCTAAGTTTAATAAGTAATTAATTCTAAGTTAAAATGTATCACTATAGAGAAAGGTTTTTATAACAGAAGAGAGTAAGAGAGTTTAAATCATCTAAGGCAGTGGGAAAGTGTCTCACTGCAGCAACTGCCTTTCTCTTGGGTATTATTTCCTAAGAGCCTACATTCAGTGCTTTAGATAAATCGGTTTCAACATTCGAAACGGTTTGGCGATAAGATTTTGTAAGAAACAGGGAGACTACCGAAGAAAGTAAGAATCCTCTTGAGGGTACTTAAAAAATGATGATGCGAAAATATATTAAGAAAATACTTTCTTACGCATTCCGTCTTGACTTCTTTTCAGACTCGTAAGAGGATAAACTAGCTTTTTTTTTTCATTTGGAATAAAAAGACTTTTCGAACGTTTGGAAAAGAGACACTATTTATTTTCTTCTTCAGTTAAAATGACTATATATTTATTTTCTTTTTTCAATTATTTATTAAATCCTTAAAAAAATTGTTGAAAGAGAAGTGATATATATATATATATATATTGGGTTCCTTTTTTAAAATTTAATATAACATTTTGTTGTAGAATAAAAGAAAATATATAATATATTATAGTGCAAAACATTCATTTTGGAATTATAATTCATAGCCGTTGAAACGCAATCAGTGAAGATAATCGATTCTAAAAATGTGTATCATGAATACGATGAGTTTACTTAATAGTCTCGTTAACCAAAGAATATAATTAAGAAACATATTAAACTTATTAAGAGAAAATACTAGAGTTTCGAATACGGATTAGAGTCCTATAAAGTTCTGGTGACTGAATTGAAATCAGGAATTTGAAATAAAACAGTCAAATCATCTCTATATTGCACGCTTATCAATCTCGTTTCTTCATTTAACTCCTCTTATCTCTAATCTTGCTAATACTAGTACATCCGATACCTCAATTTTGCGTTGTTCGTTTTCGACGTCTTTCCTAACATCATCGAATTTTCGTAACATTTAAAAACATTCCTTCTTTACATAGATCCTTCCTTTTAATTCTCGTGGATCACATCAAAAGTCTCCATAGCGGATTTGTTCAGCGTCATATAAAATTTGTAACGGATCATCGTCCTTAAATTTTCACTTTCGGTGCAAGCTCTAACATGTTTTTGCTTTAGGTAACATCTTCATCATCAGTGTTTCTGATGCAATATTGTTTCCCAGCTCATATCATATCCCATGCCACCTATTACTCCCAAAGAGATCACCTTCCCCCTCTTCCCACTGATCAGGAAAAATAAGTCCTAATACTTATACTAGAATAAAATATGTATAAAAGAAACATGAGTATTTATGCCAACAATAAAATAGTTATAGCATTTATTAAAAAAATCAACCAATAGTTAAAATTTATAGATAATAAAATTAATTGTTAACAAAAATAGTTTAAAACATTACTAATAAAGAAAAACTTTCAAAAAAGAAATATAAAAAAAAGACAAACGTTTCAAAAAAAGGTGATAAATAATTTTAAGCACTGCTTATAACATAGGGAAGAAATGATTGTTTAAATAAATTTTAAGAATCCAAATATTCCCAGTCGGGATATTAATTTATGACAATTATAGGTAAATAAATATACATTTCGATTATCATGAAACCAAATTTCCAAAAGATAAAATTAAACTTCAAGAATTAAATAGAAAAATATTAACTTAGAAATCATAAATCTATTATATATATATATATATATATATATATATATATATGTATGTGTGTGTGTGTGTGGAAATGTATCTCACTCATTATTAAATAATTCAATAAAGAAGAATTTCTTACTATACTATTGAGAAAAAATATATACTCCAATCCTTATAAATGTATGAATAAATCAATGCAAAGGAAAACAAATTGAATAAAAAAAATATCATTTAAATATGAAAGGAAAAAAATACACTCAGTACATAACTTTAGAAAAGCAAGTAAATCTAATGAATAACTAAAATGATACTTACTAAAAATATCTATAGTAGATATAAAGAAACTGAAAAATTGAAATTTTCAAAAATTGAACAAAGGCAATAAAGAAGTTTTCATGTAGTCAATATTATAACAATCTGCGGACTCTTATAAGCTAGGTTACTCCAGAATTGATGGCTAAACTGTACCCAATCAACAATTATATTACATGAAATAGTTATAAATACAAAAGTGCAACTTAACATAGATTATTAGAAAACAAACTTATAAAACTTTTTAAAAGAAACTGACATTTCCAGAAAAATCTAAAATAGTATAAAACATAAGTCGAATAAATAAACAAAATTATTAAACAATAAAACTAAAAAAAATTCTATAAAAGAAATAATGAAGCTAACTAAGACTAGAGCAAAATGTGATTACTATGGACAGTGACATATTCCTGCTCTTAAAACAAAATGATTTGGCAAAAGATAATCGCGCTATCTACCAATCAGTTTTTGAAATAACCTATATTTGGAATCGTAAAGATCATTGCATATATTGTAAAACTGTAAATCGAATTAAAAAACAAAATCGAAAAATAAATAAATAAAGTAAAAAAGAAATAAGAAAGAGTAGCAAAACCACTCAATAAAAAATTGACAATAAATAATTAAAAATAAAAAAAAATCTTATTTAAAAAAATAATTAAAAAAAAATAATAAAGAAAGTAGAAACTATACCTAAACTAGAAATTAAAAATTAATATATCGCATAATTTCTATATTTTAAATATGTTTTTTAAAACGTTAACTGGATAATCAACCTTTGTTTTGATAGAATATATTTAAATTATTTTAAATATTTAAAGGCATATCAACTGATCTGACATTTCTAAGCAAATAATAATGTATTATATTTTTATATATATTTTAATTTAAATTTTTATCAAAAAAATAACTTAATAAACTGAGATATATAGTTATTTCCCTTGTCAAAAATAATACTAATAAGCCTATTATTACCAATTTTTATTTTAATATGTAAAATATCTATTTCATAAAAATTTCAGAAAGTTTTAAGCAGTTTCAAATAAGAAGGAGAAAAAGCTGAATCTAATTAAAATGCCGGGTTAAAATTATTTATGAAATTATAAGATCTGCTATATATCTAAGCAAAATGAATTCGTTGTTGTCTATAATTGAAACACAAACGAGTTTTAAAATAAATTAACAGAAAATTACGTTTTTATTTCTACAACATTTCAGTATAATATAATCGTTAGAATTTCAGATCTCAACTAATTATTTTAAAAAATCAAAATATTTTCAATTTTATTACTGAGCTTTACAAATTATTATGTATATATCGCTTTGACTATTTTAATGCAGTTCTTTATTTACTTTATTTAACTATTTCATGTATTAATTATTTTGTTTCAAACAGATATAAATAATTTCATTATAAGAATTTATATTATTTTTCTTCAGGTTCAACTTGATACCCAAAGAAATTCCTTGCTTTATAATAGAATTCTCGTGATGATAAAAAAAAAAAAAAAACGTTAAATTATAAGACAGGAAAGAAATGATAACAAACAATTAAATTATTGATAGAGTAAAATT
>BMAW01132089.1:0-32906 GCA_019974015.1 Nephila pilipes
TTCTGAATCATCGACTCGTTGCTGTTTTTGTTCCATCGAAAGCAATCGCGGCACCCACTTGGAAAAAACCTTTTTCATGCTCAATTTTTCATGAAGGATAGTAAATACACTTCCATATGATATCTGTGTCATCTCAGCAATCTCACGGAGCTTCACTTTACGATCTTTCATTATAATTTTTGTCACTTCACTCACATTTTCCGGTGTAACGGCTTCCACAGGTCTACCCGAGCGTTCCGCGTCATTTGTGTCGGTACGACCACGTTTAAACTCGGCAAACCACCGACAAATCGTTGCTTTTGATGGACAAGAGTCCGGGTAACATTTTTCAATCCATTGTTTCGCTTGCACGGTGTTTTTACCCATTAAAAAACAATGTTTTATCAGAACACGGAACTCGGTTTTTTCCATTTTTTAAACAAACTACAAAACGACTTTACTCCAACCTCGATAACTCAGCTGTTTCTGGTCCGATCGACTTAAAATTTGACACGTTTCAAGCAAAGGTTAGTACTCTAGAAAGACCTGGTTACTGGTTTACTGCGTGCGCCATCTCTGGGTTAGTCTCGGGAGTTATTGATCCATATGTTAATTGATATTGATTGCATTAAATAACGATTTCTTCCCAACCAAATGAAACGTGATTGTGATAATTATAGGCAGGTAGAAATAAAGTGAGATGCGTTAGATATGATGGTATATAAAGAAAAGTAGGTTTAGTGGATAGAAGACGAGTGGGACTAGCGCTGAGTGTATGCCTCACAAGCGATAGATGATATCAAGAGTTGTTACGGGTGATAGCGGTCGCAGAAGATTTGAAACATCAAGACACCATCAACAGGAGAGCTTTTGGTAAGAGAGTATTAGTTTAATAATATTGGATTAGTTGAATTAATCTAAGGGATCAACGAGGAGAGTAATTATTCCTTAGACGTCATATTACGAAATTGATAAATAAATAGTTGTCTGAGATTTGACTGGTGTATCCTTGCGTAGGTTGTTGATTTTTAGAGTTAGTTGTATTTGACTGAGTTATTGCACAAGAGTCGGGTAGAAGAAGTGATTCGCCACTATTGTAATACAATTTTGAAGTCTTGAAATACACTTTTTCAATAGATATTGATTTTGTTTAAACATATCCTTTTGACTTCATAATATATTACTATAATTTAACTATGTTAATTCATTATATATGTTTTTCAATCGTATATAATAATTTTTATATACATTTTACTTTCGTTTCTAACAATCATATATTTTTATTACAAGTAATAGTCTTTTTTCTTTGAATAAATATTTACTACTCAAAAGTAAAGTTTCGCTGTCGGAGGTAATAATTTCCTTTTATAGAGAAAACTTTTTTGAAGTAATACACACATTGTTCTTACTTAGCATATGGAGATGACAAATATTTATTTCTGTTATTGTGTAAATAATTTCTCTACATAAACTTGGGAAAAGATTATCTATTGCTTGTTCGCAAAGAGAGAGGAAAAAATCATCGCTTCGTCTCTCCAGACAATAGAGTGAGAAATGCTCCAGCGTTTTTTGTAATCAACATCTGGTGTTACAGTGCCAGTCGGGACAAACGTGTTAACTCCTTAATTCTTTTGACACAAGCTGTCATAGTTAATGCTCCTGGCCATTTGAGATTACCACACTCTGATACAAAGAGCAGAAAAAGAATGGTAGATCACGAGGGAAGAGAGAAAAAGGGAAATAATAAAGGTTAAAGCCTAAAGGCTTTAGTAGTGATCTGTAACATCAATTGCCATGATGGAACATATGCAAAGGACAATTTGTGAGAAAAAAATATCGAGATTAAAGTATTCGTATAATGTTTGTCATTTTTTTATAAAACAAATTACTCATTAATATATATTTATTATCCTTTTTAGAGTCTACAAAAGTGTTAGTCTTATATAAAGTATTGGAAATTATTGAACATAGTATCTTAATAAGCTAAGTATAATTTAAATATTATTAAGAAAAAAACATTATTAGTCACCCAAGGGGCTATTGTTTTAGTTTGACCACTTTTGGCGTACTAGATCACTTTTCAAATTTTATCTTTTGTTTTAATTTTAATTACATTAAGATTAAACATATTCGATTTAATAATTCATCATTAGTTTTAATTTTAATTACATTTAGCTGATATGATATTGAATTTAGTAATTTATCGTTTCCTTTGATTTAAAAATCGAAAAAGGTTACTATTGTCCATTTCTCGATATTTCATCGTTTAATTTAATTCTTATATTTAATTGCATAATTTAATAAAAACTATACAAAAAATGTCCCTTTTTTCTGTTAATCTGTTTTTCCAAACTTAACATGGAACTTTTATATAATAATTTATCAAAGTGGGAAAATGTTTTAGTTTTTATAAACTTATGGAAAATGTCTCTTCGTTTTGACCAATAACGGATGCAAATTGCAAATTTACTTCGACACGCTGTTTATTATAATATTACTAATATCAATTTCAACCCCTTTTAGATGACATAAAATAATAATAAAACATGACCTCTATCACTTAAATTAAGATAATGTGAATATATCTAAAAAAGCTAACTAGAGTTTTTAAAGCTCTAACATCACATGAGGAAAATTACTTCGATACTTCCCTTTGTTAAACTTGAGACAGTTAAATAAAGAATTGCCCAAAAATTATTGTTAAAAATTCAAATTGCAAGTTGTCCCTGAACTTATTGACTAAATTTAAAGAAAGTTACATAACAAATATATATAAATAAGTGCTTTTTTGTTTAGCAGTGTGAAGTAGGAAATGAGAAATTTTGGCGGAAAAACAAGAAACGTAAAGGAATAGGAAAAAAAAAAAGATTTTATTCACATCAGAGTGAAATCTTGCTATATATATAAGAGTAGTTTATTACAGTTAAATTTTGAAATGTCTAACCACATTAACGGTGTTAAATCCCTGGATGTATCGCCACAATGATTGGCGTAAGTTGTGGAGTGGATTTTTGTTAATGTGTGGGTTGGTATTGAAAATGATTTCTTTTCCATCCCCTTACTTGCTGAAATATTTACTTAATAGCACCTGTGTAGCTTTTTCCTCGGAGAGGTGATACTAGAGATATTGATAATATTCTAGTTGCGTTCGAAATGCCATTCGCTTTCAGAACGACAGGGATCCAGAAAGGCCAGTCTCTTGACCATCATGTCTTACCAATTTTTCAAAAGTATCAATGTTTTCTTATAAGGATAATTTAAGGTACGCATCAAATTGAAAAAAATCCATTCTGATAAGCACCTTATTGTAAACCATTCAGTCGCTACCGTAACTATTCATGGAACTTTCGGTATTTTGAAAGGCATTTATAGTATAGTAATGGCGACGTGCAGTAAGCATGAAAAGCCTCCTGAAATCAGCGGTAGAAGTGATGATTTGTAAGGAAACTTGGGCTTTAGGCGATCCATCACAACATAGCATAGCGGATCACCGTTTGCTGTCTGCCATTGCATGGTGAAAATTGCTTGTTTGAATTTTTTTTTTCATCACCCCTTAAATTTCAGCCTATCAATTACGAAACACACTGTCTTTTTAGGATTACTGGTATGACTTATATTCATTTATAAAGATTAAATTTCAGATCTGAAGCCAAGTTGTGCGTGTCTGTGTTATCTATGTATCTAATACTAAACAGTACGAGTGTTGTAATTATATTTTTTAAGCCACCGCTTTGCTAACAGAATGTGGAAAAAAATGCTTATTTCATAAACATATGTATGTGATTTAAAGTATTGCGTTTGAATGCATTATATCTTTATATATGTTTTGTTTGCTGATTATTATTGTGTGTGGAGTAATTTATTTTAATTTAATATAAATGCATATGATTATTTATAATCATTCTTTAAAGCTGTGGTTTGTATTATTGTGATTTTTTTTTTTTTTTGAAAATGTCATGTCTTAGGAATAAAGCAATCGTAAGATAGTATTTTCAAAGGAATTGATGAAATGAAGGTTTTGATTATTGAGTTAATACACGAAAGAGCGATGCTAGAGTTTGAAGAACGAAATTTCATGAATTGTTTTATTCTATGAAATTAATGAATTAATAAGGTAATTAAGGTAATTAATGAATTCGTAATGTGCATTGTCTTTAAATGGAAGTTCTTTTTAGAAAAATACAAGCATTATAATATACATTAAAAATGAAAACAATCGAAAGTAAATTCCCCCTTTTATATACATATTTTTTTCATCACAAATTTTAAGGAAAAGAAGCAATGTGGTTTCAGAAGTTTCAGTTCTACCTAACTTTACAAGATTACAAAATACAAATCCATATTCGATATTGATTTTCATAATAAAAGTAAATGTTTTTTTTTCTTTTTTTGACATATTGAATTAAAGAATATTAATAAATTTCATTCATTGTTACATAGTTCTGCTCTAATTATTCACTATGTAAGTATAAATATTTAAAGAGGTATAAGTGCATTTATATCAACTTTGTGACACATACTTTTGAATGTGATAGAAATCATAGACAAGGATCGCATGCAATGGAGCTCGTGTATCCAATCATTTTAATTCAAATAAACCTTTTCGTATTTTAATATATACTTCTCGAAATATTTGATTTTTGGTATTTTTCGAAAGATAAAGCAAATTCAGTTAGTAATTTTAGAATATAAGTTTTATTTAGATAGCAAGACAGATTTACAGGAAAAAAAATTGATTAGTTGTGTTGGGATTTTTGTTTAGTATAAAGGTACAAAACCATTCTTGAACCTCTAAAAATTATTAAAAATAAATTAAATATAAATTTATATTAAGTATAAAACTAGAAATTCTTTAAAATAGTAATATTAAAATCAATTCCTAAAACTGATATCACATTTCATATTAATTTTCTTTCCGATTCGTATAATTTTCTGAGAAACTCCATTTTTCGAAGAGCTATAGTTATTATACAGAAAAGTTATATTTTGAAATATTCTCAGAAAATTGTCTGAAAAGTTTAATAAATATACCGAAAAAATGAAGTATATAAATGAAAATGAGTTTTAAAGATTCATAATGATAAATATATATATTATATTTTATATTTATTTGCTTAGTTAGTCTAGGAAATAAATATTTCATTTTAAGTAATTTAAATTAAAAAAGAAGTTTAAAATAAAATTAAATGTTTAATTAGCATCAAACCACCGCATTTACATATAATTTTCCCTTCTGTATGCGTGATTTTCGCTAATTTCTTTTGTCATGTTAGATACTTTTAAATGTCCTTTAAATCAACCGGAATACATTTGTATGATTTTGGACAAATAATGAGCCACATATGTTAATACCACTATGCTTAATTATTATTAATAATTAATCTTCTCGCTATCAGAGCACCGATGACTTGGTATAAACAGTTTTCAGTTTCATTTCTGTTGAGGTGTTTGAATCGACTCATGGATTTATGTCCTAAGCCCACTGAAAACCTTATAGTGAAATTAAGAGCTATTACATGCTACATATGTGGCGAATGAGTATTTCTTGTGCCATAACTCAATTAAATATAAATAACACTAAAAAGTAAATAGCGTACAAGGACATACACTAGAAAAATTTCACAGAACTATTTATTCAATACCTTGCAATATAATGTTTGATGGATGCCTGCTCTCCTGGATAACATCCAAGATAGATTCACCCGTTTAACTAATACCGAATTAAGAGTGTCTTACCAAAATCTCCCGGTTGAGGTTGACTTGATTTATTGACTTCACTACGATCACTGTCGCCCGTAGCAACTCTTGATCTCGTCTACCACCTGTAAGGCATAATTGACGCTAGTGCCACTCGACCTCTTTCGTCTCAATTTCACTTTGCTTATACACTTTCCTATCTAACCCACTTCACTTTATTTCTACCTGCCTCTAATTTGCATAGTCACGTTTTCTTTTGTTTGGGAAGAAGTTGTTATTTGCAGCAACCAATCTCAATTAAAGTCCCCAAGGTTAGTGAAGAGAAAACCGCGAATAGTGCAATGTCACACATAGTCTCAGTTTTCGCTTAACATGGTGTGTAAGTTGACAACTATGGTCAACTCCCACATCAAAGTTGTTATCACTCTTTGTAAAAGAAAATAATCAGTAAAGATTTCAACACCTGACCATTGGGGTGCATTGCCAAGAGCCTGTTGTGTTGTTCTAAGTGGACGTTTAAACAAAAGTATTACTTGCAAGGATTTTGAAACCGGTATAATATGATCACATTTTACGTGGAATTTAAGGCCCAAACAAAACTATACTCTTTAAATGACTTTGTCAAATGTTTCACTTATCTCTTTAATGGGGTATCACAATTCTTTGTTGAGATTCCATTAGGAAATTTTCACCCTCGGAGATCAAGAAAATCTTTTATTGTAGGGCACTACAACTCAGTTAACCGGACGAGCATCCAATTATATTCTAAGCTGAAACAGGAGGGTTACCAAAATACTCGGGGAGTACCAACATACATTTCGAAATATTCTACGGTGTTGGAAGCAATTTAGGAACACTAAGCCCTCACGAGCTTAATATCCAGTCAGGGCAGGAAGTTAGGTTCACAGAGTTTTTCTTCGAATACCCAGATCAATAATTAAAGACTTTGAAAAATATTGCAGTAAAAATACATATATTTAAATTAGTTAGTTGGTTGGTTTTATAATTACGTCACTCTAGAAGCAACTCGAGGGCTATTGTTGACGGACCACATCATTTTGAACCTAGGCCAAGTGACGACCCCTGAGCTGGCCTCTACCTCACCTAAATTCCACACTGTGTCAACGGGATGACTTTGAGCCTCGATATATTTAACGCGCATCATCCCGTCCCGTGGTTTTTAGTGGCATCAAGGCTTGAACCCATGATTCGACGTAAACTGCCTGTCATGAGTCCATGACCATGACCACTAGGCTACCGACGGGGGTTAAATGTAAAGAAAAAGAGTTATTAAAATTATTTCCTGGGCAGTTCAAATTATCAGGCAGTAGAAAATTTAATTTAGGACAAGAGAGAGAAGAGGGTGAAATCCGTGAATTATCGTTGGCTGTTTGGCGTTCCGGATCTTACTTGGTTATACTTCGAAAAAAATATAGAATTTGAGGGATTTTTATCTGAATTGTCGCACAACATTTTCTGGAAATTTACTTTAATTAAAATTCAATGGGTTGTTTCGACAATTTATATAAAACTGTTCAGTTTCTTGATTTTATAGTCTGTACTATTCACCGTATTGCAAGCTGCCATGAGATTGGGAAATTCTCGAAAATGTTCTTTTATTTCGTATTCTAAATATCTTTTAGTGTTCCTTGATGTAGCTTAAGAATATAAACGGAGAGTAGGGAAATGGATTAACGAATAGTTTGTTTTCAATGATATAAATAAAAACTGAAGCCATGAAGAACGACATATGTTCTGAAAGTGGGTCGAGATGAAGGAACATTTTCAGCAGGATACTGTTGTCCAGTTTTCCTGTAGTAGCAAATTTCGGAACTTAAACTAAAACTTTTTATCAATAAATGTCAGAAAATAAAGTTAAATGTTTTCAAATAAACGTTTTCTGTCATTATTTCAAATTTTTATATTTTTTACACATTGAGATTTTTTTTAGTTTCATTATGTAGAAAAATGTTTAGTCTGTACTAAGTATCTATGAAACTTCATATGATATATTATATTATTGTTTTTTTTTTATCTCCTTCATTTGAGTTACATGGAGATAAAAGACTAATAAAGAATGGATAACGAAGGCATTTAGAAAATAGTGGTTGATCAGTAGTTGTTTTTTCGTTCAGATTTTGTATTCAATTCCTCGACGATATTAAAATTTTGAACGTGATTTCGCATTCCTGATTTCCTTCGTAAACCAAAGAATCCCAGCTGTGTTTGAAAACATTTATAATTATCCCTATTTAAAATATTTTTCAACAGTCTTTTGAGCAAATTTGATTTAAATCTTAATATTATTTATCCTTAAAGTGTAGATTCTGAATTCCTGTTAAGTTATGGGATTCTTTTCAATAAATGTCATAATTTTGAGCCACATCAAATGGCCTAAATCTTGTATATTCGGAACTTTACATATTCGTTAACGTGTTAAATGCTGTTTTTCGTGATATTCATTAGTTAGTGTTTGATATTCCATGTCAAACCATTTTTTGATGTTCATGAATTATTCTGAGTCTTATTTATGTATGATGAATGATTTTCTAAGTATTAATTGACTTACCTTCTTAAGTTTATAGAAGATTGCATACTACTCGTATATGTTTTAGTAATAATCTAAAATTAATAGCCACACGCACAAAAGTATGCATACACACACTTTTATTAATAATTTCTCTGTGAATCATAATTGCTGGCTTAATGTTTGTTGTGGAATATAACTGTTTTATTTCTTAATTTCCGAAACGGGCTAATTATATAGAATATATATGGGGTTTTGCATAAGAAACCATGATGATGATGAATATCTTAAGAATGTAACAAAAACTATTTTATCATTGCTAGCACAGTAATTTTGGAAATAAAAATTATCTAATTCTGGTTCGGATTTGTGATGCAACGAAAATATCCAAAAATAAATTATCCACTGAACCAAAATTATAATCACTCATGCCCTAATATAAAACTTAAAATAAAATTTATGGAAATATATTCTCTTCGTAAATGTTTCAATAAAGTTCTTTAACAATAAATAGTAACTAAGGAACATAATGGAACTCTGCAATATTTTGTTCCCCGTAGTACCTAATAGGTTACAGTACTATTAGGCTACCTAACATGTGTTTAGAATGATTTAAGAAAAAACATTTTCTGTGTGTTTAATTTTATATAAATGGGACAAGTGATTGCATTAAAATCTCATTCAGTTTAACATTATTTCTGACTGATAATGTTTTATGCTGTTTCCTGATTACCAAGTCATACTGCCAGAGGGCGCTGCTTAGAACGTTGAGCTTAGTGGTGGGCGAGAAGACAAAGGTGTAGTAGATGAAATATAGAAATAGTCTAATGACAGTCTTTTGCAACCTTTGTGTCCCATAAAGTTTTTCAGTTTTATGGAAAACGCTCTTTTTCTCTATTAACATACCCACAAATCAACTGCAATATGTGCCATTATAATTTGTCAAATGTAAATATCTAAATTTTCGAGATTAATACATTTAGATGCTATGAAATCTTTCACAGATCACAAATTATTTATGTTAGGAATACAGCAGCTAATACGAAATGATATTTATTAATATCATAATGATTACTTGTTTCAAGATCTATGATAGCAATTATAAATGAAAATAAAAATTTACACATTTTCTCTTTATTTGACTTTTTTCTCCTTTAATAATCTTGATTTAACACACATTTAATCTTTTTTCTTTTATTAGAAATGCGTAATACATTAATTTTTTGAGAGTTATATCAAAACAAAATAAAAAGGAAGGAAGGATTTAAAGTTTTCATGTATTCATCCAGTTACTAATGTCATTTCTAAAATTCAAATACATAATTTTATTAAATTTTAATGCAATAAAAATCAACGAAATAAATCTTAATATTTATACAAATAAAATTAACATTTAATTAACCATTATTTAAAACAAATTTTAAATTAACTCATGCAAGAGCAAATTCAATTGCAAAATAAGGCTTAAAGAAAAGAAAAAAAATATCCGGATTTTTGAGATTAAATTTATCAAATGAATATTTAATTATGTTTTTAGATTAAAGTTTGCTGTAACATGCTAGCAATGGAAATGGTAGTTCTTTGATATCAGTGTAATAAAGGTAATGCTAGAAAAGCAATTCTCCTTCTAGAAGCATGCAAAGTGTATTTCTCTTCATGGCCTTGACAGGTTTGAGAAAATCTACTTTTCTAACACGATACTAAATTGTTATTTTATTCCTTTCTGCCATATTGACTTTAAAAAGCTTCGTTTTGCTGTGGACAAATAGGAACATTATTATGAATTTTATGTTTCTTCCCTAAAGCGGAAAAGTTATTCTATCAAAATAAATTCTATTGCATAGACGCTAAGTAATGTAGAAGTTATTGCCGTATTGAAAACTCGCCTTTGAATTTTGCAAGTACGCTATCAGAAAATCTTCAAATGCCAATATATTTTCATGTTTCTTTCCAGAAACTCTACTTTTGAAATTTTACATTTGATATTGGATATATTTTCTAAATAAAAAGCAAGTGTTTTCTTTCTAGGGTATTAAAGTATTCTGTTGTTACAAGAAACAAAAAATTTAGGAATGTACTAACATGCAGACTCTTGAATTTTTATTTTCGTAGCAAACAGGACAAGGAATAAAAGTCTATTTCGAAAAACTATTGTTTTTTTTTTTTTTTATTTCAGGAAGCAAATAATAATAGAACAAATATAACGATACTTGTCAACATGAAAATTTTCTCTAGCTTAAAAAAGACTCAAGATGCTTTAATGAGCTCAGTTTGGGCTCAAACAAAGCTTTAATATTTTTTTTTGTTATTTAGTACATGATTTAATCAATTCTTCGAAAATGATTGCTATCTTTTTATCTTAAGCTACAGAAAATCTAACGAAAAAATAGCAACACGATGCCATTATATACATTAATTAGAACTGAATTGTATAAAGAGGTGTATTAAAATGGGTGTATAATAATAATTAAGAAGTAATTTTTTCCATCATAAATTAATCTTGAAAGTTTTGTAAATATTGACAAATGGTTAAAAAGTTTTTACTTTTGGGGAAGACCATTGGTGAAAAATTGCATAATTCCTAAACTAGGTTGACTGAGAGAGAACGTATATATATATATATATATAATGTCCGGGTATTCACAATGATGATACTTCGGTTTTATTCGAAGTAATTTATACTTATTTACAGCGATTATGTACAAACATTCAAGTACGATATTAAAAAAAAAAAACGCGTAATAAGTATCTTGATCCAATAAGTGTAAGTATTTCATTCCAGTGAGGTAGTGCTCCGTGCACTTATTTCGTAAATTGGTTTCAGCGGCGATATATCTCAGACACTCCGTGTGCCCATTTCAATCTTGTAATGGCGTCTTCCTGCGGAAACGTCTTCTTTCCCCTAGCGGAATGTCGTCGAGACAGTAGCAGCGCTCTCTGGTGGTGAGACGTTGTATGGCCGCTTTCTGGGCGATAAGTCAAGTTCGATTCCCACAACCGGCTATCCTGACCCTGATGTCGTCCTCGATAGGAATCTGAGAATCTGTATGTACCTAAAAAATAAACAAAACGAAAGCAAAGAAATTATTCAAAAAAAGGTAGTTTGCAGGTAATGGCTTAGAAATCCATTGCCCAAGGCTTCATATGATCGGCGGCAGTAGTGGTTCGCTGTGGTCCCTCATGATTTCCAATCTTCTCTACTTCGTATCTTTCATGGGGATGAGCAGTCTTTATTCTATACGGTCCATAAAATTTGGATCTCAGCTTGAGACCTCTTCCAAACTGGGTCCTCTGTAAGGTGATAATATCACCAACTTGATATTTCGTAGGTTTCTTCCTTTTCTTATTGTAGATCATCTTTTTTTTTATTTGTAAATCAACATTTTCTGTTTTATTTGGACGATAGTTATTTGCTGAAGAATTTATATCTGAACGTAGTTTGGAGTTTGTAATGCGCGTAGAATCAAATAAACAGTCCTTCTTTTCTAATGATGATCCAATCCGTAAAGTGAATAAAGCAAATCCATCTGTTTTATTCTAACTTGGATATTTCACACACTTTACTGCCTCAATCGAACGCTGATAATTGTCCTTGAAACTGTTTTGACGGCTCGTATTTTCATTTATGCTCTTTGAACCTTCCAAAAGCATAGAATAAATAGAAGGTGGTATTAAACCATCCACGCTCAAACGATTACTCAATGATGCTTTGCTCCTTATCACATTTGATGACCTTGGCAAAGAGAAATCAAAATACGCGTCAGCTTTTTCTCTTTCGCCGAAACACGAAATTAATGTGAGTTTACCAATCGAACATTTATTTTGGAAGGCAGACTTTTAATACAATGCACTGTGCACCGCTATCTTCTAAAACTCTTAATTTTTTACCATCTACTAAAATGTCAACATATTTTAATTTATTTTGTGGGATATCAAATAAATCATTTGTTGCAATTCCTAACATTATATTATTATCATCACCATTTCCATTTTCTATCATATTAACATGATCACCGGATTGATTAATTCTAGGGGTATTTTTAAATCTTTGAGGACAATTTTTGGCAAAATGAGATTTGTTACATATGAAACACTTAATATCACGATTGCCGGATAAATATTTTTCATTGCCATTTGTTGAAGGTTTTTCCGTTACTCTTCTTTGATCTTGATTAAATAAACGCCATTAATTAAACATGTTGTATAATTAAATTTCTCTGACAAGCAATCAAGTAAAATTGAATTGACATTTCTGAGGATTGAAAAGAGAAGAAAATATTTTACACATCGTATTAGGAGACAGTATTCTTATACTCAAGGAAATGGTGACATTTATTTCTATTTTTCGTTTCTGGAAGCTATTGAATTTAATCATTTTTTTCCTTATGTTACTCTATCTTTTAGCTCATAATAATAGACTGTTTTAAAATATTAATACAAAATAAGTAAATAAAAAAGCATAATTATATTTACATGCTCTGTTATGTAAATTGTAAATAAAATTAATTTCTTTGTTAATTAATATTTATTTCTTTTGAATTTGGGCATAAAATTATATTTGTATGAAAGTCTCAATTTATGAACAATCAGCGATGTATCTCGATATTTCTATCCAAAATGAGATGACAATGACGACAAAAGGGAGAATACCTTATGAAAAATAAACACCTCGTATCATACAAAATTGGATACTCATTTCATTTAATATGCAATGATCTATATATCTAGAAGGCCATTAAAATTGATTTCATTTCATTGAAATTTAAAACTAATGTAGATTAAATTATAATTCATATGAAATAGATTATTAAAACAGATATGTCCCTTGTGGGATGATAGGATCGCTTTTATCATATGAGAAATTACTGCATCATTTTCAATATCCATCGTGTGTCTTTCAGATTCACGTAAAAATTATGTTCCATTTGACACTATTCTATAAAAATTATGTTCCACGTTCCATTTGACTCTAGTCTATGAAAATTATGTTCCATTTGACGCTATTCTAAAATGTCATGACATAATTATGTTCACATTTGCATCCAAAATTCCTATTGCTATAAATATATGTTCCATTTGACACCATTTCTCATGAATATATATAATTGCGTTCCATTGACGCTAATCTGTGACTTAGCACCTCGTTTTAAATAAGCATTTCAAAAAAACCGAGAAGTACTGAACAGGAGAATCCTGCACTTTTATGATTTCAAAATACTAGAAGTTTTAAGTCTATGAAGGAAGAAAGTTCTTAAAACCAGACAGAAATTATCATGTATTATGCTCATTATGGAGCAACATTTTATGCTTAGCATTTTATTATCTAATTGTCTGCTATATTTAAATTCTTCAGAAGGATTTTCTTCTATTCTATTGACGAGTTCAAGACTGATTACTAAGCAGCATGGCTCTATACTTCTATATAGATTCTAAATTTAAAGTTCATAGATGAAGGACCCGATGAAGGTCGTTTTACATATAATTCTCAGGAATGTTATCAGTTTATTTGGGAGAAGAAGGAGCTCTTTTATTTTCTTTCTTTTTTTCGGTTTCCTACATCCCTTTTTGTGACAGATTTAAATAATGTATCTCGCCTAGATTAGCACTAACATTTACATGACTGCAATTATAGACATCCACACTTCTCCTGACATTAGTTCACATCTTACGTGACACACACATATACCCACACTTAGACACATTACACTCGAGGCATACTGAATAACTTTAAATCAATCACAAAATGTATGCAACGAACCAAAACACGTATCCGCGTCAGATAGATCCCAAGTGTAACAATTCATAATGTCGGACTTCAACCTTTGAGTTTCAACCTATCGGTTTTAATAAACTTAATTAGTTCCCCTGATAATTATGTATCGTCATAGATATTTGAATTATCCCTCTTGGTCTGTGTCTCCCACCTACAAATGATCATTGGTATTAAATTACTAGATACAGTTAATTTCAAAGTTCCTATAAATAAATTAAGTATAAATTAAATCAGGAGAAATTCATCTGAGCTCTCCAGAAGAGAAACGACCAACCAACTGCAAGCAGCTCATCATAAAATTGTGGCTCCTAGAATCTGGAGCCCTCCGAGCTAGAAGAAAAACCTGAAACGAACTACCCAAACGAACTCGTATCCCATTCATCGCACGCGGTAAAGTCTCTTTATCGAGAAAACTTCGTTGGATATGATTTACCCCAAACCATTATTTTAAAACGTGGCAAAAAATTCACATGCTGATCAGCAACCATGGCATCAAATCCAGAAAAGATATATAAGTGCAGAAATATACATGCAGAAAATCTTCTTTTTGTCTCACGGTGGTGAAATTCAATCGAACTTACTTCTTTTAAGAAAAGATGAAAAAATTTCACGAGATCTGGACCCAAATGACTTTGTCCTTCCAATATGAAAGTGACTGTTCTCTCCAATTTCTTCTGTCACTTCATCCTTTCTTGGAGTCTCGTCAAGGGAGAATTTTAGGCATCATTTCAGCACATAGTTTCTTTTGTGATTTGTCATGTTATTCCAATGTCGTAATGAATATATTCAATTCTACGATCTCAAAGTGAATCGTACAGATATTTAATCAATGGTTATACCGAATCAGATTACTGATTTTTTCGATATTGCCATCTGCTTCGACATGGGACAAAAGCTTGGATTGTGCTCAAACATTGTTAATATCTCCTCGGTTCCATCATGAAAACGCTTAACTTACAAAACCACTTGTAACGCGATAAAAACTCTCCATACTCCCGTTCAGTACAAATTCACAGCTTGAGTCAGGTTTCAAGTTTCATGGCCATAACACCATTGCCCTATCGTTATACGTATAATCTTTTCGTTGAAACAAAAAATAGCCAACGCAAAAAAGAATAATATATTAGGATCAAGTTTATAGAGACTTGTTCCATCCCTCGAACGTGAGAAGGCTCCACGCCAAACAGTCATTCTATTCACCGTAGCATCATATATATATTACGCATTAAGGCCATTACACATGCACATACATAACCATATTAATATACATACATATTATTGGGGATGTATATGCAACATTGAGTTATTATTATTATTACGGATATATGCACATGCTATTATTACATTATTATTATTATTATTATTATATTATTATTATTGTTATTACGGATACATGTACACATATTACACATTATTAAGTTATTAAGAGTTATACATATTATTATTATTATTATTACATACATACATACGGATATATTTATTGCTATTGCCATTATGGTTATTATTATGTTATATGACACATACATATATATATTATTATATTATTACATATATATATATATATATGTACATGTATATGCATATATATAAATGATTAGTTCATATTTTCTCAAAATATCTTTCTTATTGCAAATAAAATTTATCCTGCGAAAACGTGTATAATGAAGGAATATATCTAAGAAACTGAAAATATATTCTATGACTAAGTGGATTTGACGCCGTGATACTTTGTTGTTTTTTCCCCTTACGTAACAAATATAATTATTTATCTTTACATCTGGAGCATTTGTAGAAATAGTTTCCATATGAGAATAGAATGAATATTTTTTATTGCATCTTTAAGGAGGAAAAAAAATCCTCTCTTTGTTCCACCAGGGAGTAGAGAGATAAACGCTCCATTAATTCCACTATCAACCTCCGCTCTTATTTTGTCAATTCAGACAAACATGTTAACGCCCTAATTCTTTTGACGTCACTTGTCATATTTAATGCATCTTTCTGTCGAGATTACCGCGCTTTGATGTCAAGAGTAGGAAAAAAATTAGGTAGTGGATGAATGTATATGTAAAAGTCAAAGCATGAGGCTAAGCAGTTTTTTTTTGTCATAGCTTTTTACGTAATACAGTTAGCAAAATTTCTAAAGTGAAGTTACAGAATTAAAAATTTCGAGTTAAATTACTTCGCAACTTTATTTTTCCTACATCATTCTTAAAGGGTTTTAGTGATCTGAACTATTATCCGCTTAAGAAAAAACATAATTTTTCAGACTAATACAACTAACCTTTGCTACAAAGCAAGAAATTAACACTTTTACCCTGCGTTATTCATATGTATTTGCATTATTTTTCAAGTTTTTAAATAATTTTAAACAAAATGCTAAAAATTAATAAGGAAACATACATTTAACGCTTTTTCAAAATTGTGAGAAATCAATATTTTATAGTATGCAACAATGAAAAATGTTCAGATTTGATGTTATACTTATTTTTAAAAATATTTAGAAATAAATTTATTTTTTTGTTATTATAATTATTAAGAAAATTTTGAAAATTTAAGAAAAAAATAACATTAAAATCAGCATATTTTCTTTTATCTCTAATAATTTATCTAAAGAATAATGTATAATTCATAAAGAAACTTATTCTGAATATGTGTATGAAATTTCAAACTCATTTGCTATATAGTTCCTAAGAAATCCTGCACGTAAGCTAAAGTGTTTTTATTTTGAGAAAATGAAAAACAACGAAAAAGAAGGAAAACAAGTTTTTGCTTTCCCTAGATCAGAGGTCTTCAACCTGGGTTTTGTAAGAAACTTGCGTTCCCTGGAGCTTTTACAGGGTTCCGTAAGAGATCACTTCTAGCTTTACCAAAGCGAGTTTACTTGTAAAAATAAATATTATTAAATATTTTGTAGATAAAATAAATTTCTTTCTTTCGACACTCAATTGAGACTTTTATCGAGAAGCATTAGGTCACAATATTAGTCTCCATTTTTTGACTCAGGTGAAGAGTCGCTCACTTATTTGGTCACTTATTTCACTATTTTCAAGTTATAAAGTAAAATTGACGCCCCTCTTTTAAAATTAAAATTTGTGGCAGATAATATTGAATGCTTCTCTAATTTGCATATTTTAGTAGATGGTAGCGCTAATCTCGATAAAAATGTAAAAATTAGTTTGGTCCAACATTTATCAGATCTGCAAAAGACTTTTCTTGAATATTTCCCTGTTCAAAATGAAAAATTATCTTGGATCTAAAATCCTTCTCAAAACTGCAACACCTCCTAACTCCCAATAAAAGAAAGAGAACTACAAATTAATATATCGACCGACACTCAATGGAGACTAAAATGTAGTCAAGTTGATATTATGCATTTGGACTGATATTAGAAAAGAATATGCTGAAATTGCAAAAGAGCTATGAAACGCCTATTGTCATATGTTTCAACCTATATACGCGAAAAATCTTTCTCTTTGTATACGCTGTAACAAAAAGAAAACATAGAAACATATTGGATGCTGAAGATGAACCGGGTTGTGGATTTCAATGATTATTCCAGACGTAAAACTACTTTGCAATGAAAGACAATCATTGCCAAGTCCTTAAAATGTCATTTTTATTAATTTGTTATGATTTAAATGTGGTTCTTTTTGTTTATTTTTCATAGAATTTTATTTAGAACATATTGGAGAAAACAAATAAAAAAGATACCATTCATTACCTTATTAAGACGTTTCTATTATATAACAATAGAGTTGCAATAATAATTTTGTAAACTTAATTAGGATAAGGCTTTGATATCCTATTTTTTTCTCCTCTTTGATCAAGAGGTACCTTCAAAAAATGGTAAGCTCAAAGGGTTCTCCAATGTTTAAAACTTCTTGTGTGAATACCCATGCTCTATCTCTCAAGATAATTTGTAAAACTTTTATTGTATCGTTAAAATTTTGGCATTAAAATGTTCAGAAAAGACGAATATGTAGCATACGCGTTTTTCAAAAAATCGGAAATTTGGAAGCTTAATGGCCCTTAGATCCCTTAAATAGTTTTTTTTCAGTTGCTTATACTTTATTTAACTGGCTGATTCTTACAAACGTTGCTGCATTTTGGTTTTAATTTGGAATAAAAAACTCCTTTTAGGTATAACCTTGAAAATAAGATTAGAATTTTACGGGAAGAAAAACTACTGACAAAAGGTTAAATTTGATCCAGAAGGAAAATAAAAAACATTATACTTAGAGATTTCATCAATTGAATTTCTACGCAACATTAAGATAAATCATAGAATCACATAACATATTTCAGACACGAGTACATAAGTAGTAGGAGTAATCTTATGGCTTATTTAACCCATTTTTATTCAAATTGTAACAGAAAAACCGAATAATGCGATATAAACTAAAGAACTGAAACCAAAGTTATAACTATAAAATAAACGCTGATACTTAAAATTAGTTTCTCTACAGATCAAAGAGAACATTCGATATGTTTCTTGGCTTCGGTCATGATAATTACTCATTTATGTTCTTGTTTCAATTAATGTTTTGGTGCTAATTAATGCGACAGTGAAATTTTCACAATAGACTGGTGTCCAAAAGTTAAGCATAATTCGTAAAGAGCAAAAAGATTGTGAGTAAAAATTGAGGAATTTGTTCGAAATAGCTCATGGGGGGGGGAATCTTCTTTTGTAGAGGTGAAGCTATGTCTTCATTTCAAAACATTTCAGTCGACCTCTCCATGCGCGAAACACCTGGATACGTCGGTATGCTGATAAAGTAATCTCTTAGGCATAAGGCAGGTAGAAGCTTTCGTGTAATTTATGAGCAAAGGATTGTTGTTAAAGATTAAACAGAACGAAGGGTGGCTCAAAGGCGACCACCGGATATGTTTGCGAAAGGTAGAATCGTTGGAATGCTCGAATCCGGACGGTCACAAACTGAAGTGTCTCGAATTCTGAAAGTGCTTACATATGTTGCCGGAAAACTGGGGCAGAGGTTTCAAAGTGCGGTACTCTTGACGACAAATACCAGGTTGGACAAGAATCACAAACTTTCACCAAGATCGATATCTTGCAATAGCTGTGCATATTCAAAGGGTCAGTTGTGCCAGAGAACTGGGTTCAGCACTCACAATCACCACAGGAGTCTGACTTTCCAGACAGGACATGTTACAGGACATGATCAAGAAACTCTTTACAGGATCATGTTAACTTGCATGCCAAATAACCAGCACTTTGCAATTCTCTCCTATATATGAATAAAAACACTCGTTCAAACTTGAGTTTTGAATGTCAGTATCTGAGTTTGAGACATTGGACTCATGGGAGGCTCAATGAATGCTGAACATTAATTCTCTTCAATGGGAAAAAGTCATTATTTGCTAATTTTAGGATAAACTTACTTTCATAAGTATTTTTTAAAATTGAAAACACCTACTAATACCGTACACCACAAATTATCGCAAGGAGCTTACAGAAGCAAGTATGAAATAAATTACAAAAGGGAAAAAAAAGGAAAGCTTAAGAATTATAAAAGGATTACGATTATTTACAAAGAGTTTATAAACAACCTAGAAAAACATTCAAAAACACTTATGTTGGAAGCAAGCTGGTGAAAATCTGGGGACTAATGATTATAAAAGCATTTAAGTGCCCATTTTAGAGTCTTTCCTTCATTGATAAGTTTTGGGCATGGAAGAGGCACATGTTCAACATTTTCCTCTTTACCAACACTGCAGTCTCAGGAGGTCACTGGATTCAAATTAAATCTGTTAAGGTAATTTTTCATGTTTCCGTAACCAGTAAAAATTAAGTCATTTTGTAGTTGGTAAAAAATGATCGCATGACAATCTCCTTTTAATAGAAGAAGAAAACCTCTTTGTAAGTATCTCTTCATCAGTATTTAGACCAATTATTGTTAAAAAAATCCAGAAAAGGTTCAAGATACAGCCATTTCTAGACAGTAAAATATTTCCTTTGTTACGTTCTGTCATGCGTGTAATGTCTCATTATAAAAATATTAATCTGAATATAATGCCTAGTTGACATACAAAATGACATAACATTTGAGCAGAGCTTATCTGATAAAGGAAAATTGCCGTAAGATGATATCTAGATGAATCTATGAGAATTATTTCTGCATCTGCAGCAAGAATGTTTAAGCAAACTGCTCACAGATACCTAGTTGAAAATATTCTTTGTGGTTTACGGAAAATGGTGCTCATACGACCATTTCGCTTATTATAAAGCTATATATCTATCAGTTATTGGTTTCGTTGAGTAGAACACACCATTTTTGGTCTTAGATAAATTTAGATAAACTATTTTCACTGATTGATCCTGATTTTTAGTATAAAGAGATTATCGATAAGTCTTTATTATGAGACAACTAAAATCTTTTGTCGTTCTTTTAATGTTATGATTGTTTTAAATCCATGGAATCCAAGTATGGCATTATTTTTTCTTGTAAACTGTTTAACCATTCTGAGTTTATATATTTCTTTGAACTGCAAATAAAGGCTTTTGGAAGTGTCACCAGTCCTGATTTCGTTGTTAGAAAATATTCAGTGAGGACACATAAGATGGAACACTGTAATCATTTTTTGGAAAATAATATTCACCGTATTCATTGGCAGATGGAACCTTAAATTTCATAGACCCCGCTTTAGCTGCTATAGGAGAAGCCATTGTGAGAAGCTAACACGATTCCTGTCTACGTGAAACTTAACAAAAACAGCAACTGTTGGAGAAAGAAAATTGTTACAAGAAAACAAATCATGGAGCATATTTTCATATAAGAATGTTACCATTTGGTTGAAATTTGTATATGTCAAAAGAGATTCATTTTGTGATATGATGTTTCAAAGTAAAAAAAAACAAACATTGTTATTTTTAACTCTTTGAAATGAATAAAATATTTTTTTATAGATTATGTATAATATTTGATAAATGTAGATTTTTATTTTGTTGATTTTAGAACCCTCCCCCCTTCCCTCTGTGTGTGTATATATGTACATATATTGAATTCACTTGGGTTCAAACATGAATATGTCATTATAATCATTTGTTTCAAATCTTGACGCCACTGAAGACCCACTTTTTGTTCATTAAATCTGTCGATTCTCCAATTTCTCTCGTTGGTGTGGTGGAGAAATTTGAATAGAAAGTGTCAGCTCAGATCCTTCTCAACACTTGATTTGAGTTCAAAATTGTAAGGCTCATCGCCAGTAGCCCTCCTAGTGCTTTTAAGGGCATTGTTTATAAACCAGTTTATCAACCATAAAATGCATCAAGCCTTTGTATATTCAAGGAAACTTTTAGAAACACGCATTTTAAAATTTTTCTTGACTATTTAAAAAAAATGAAAGCAATATTTAAAAATCTGTCTTATCTCACAGTAATTTTATTTTGTAATGTTAATGAATATCATAAAAATAATCGAAATCCATAGACTCTAAAATCCCACTCAATTTAAATGTTGATGCGTTAGAATGATTACAAACAAGAAAATAGTAAATTATAATAGTTAAAATTAAAATTTAGCCAATATTGAGGAAATAAAAGGTTTACTGAATGGATTTATTGCTTAACTATATGTAGAATAAAAGATTAAATGTAAAATTTTAGTGAGTGCTTTGTCAATAATTAAACAATCACAAATAGAGTGATTTATGATTTATCAGTATCGTAGAAATATAATAGTTTTCTCTAAAATTAGAAACGAAAAAAGTGAGAAATTTTCCATCTCTATATTTGTATCAACAAGACATTTATTTCACGTTTTAATTTTCACAAACTATAACCATCAGAGTATAACGTTAAAATCATTTTAAAATTACTTAAAATAGCTTAGCTTAGAATATTTTTCAAACAAATTCTTTTATAATTAAAATAAAACTGTGTTACTAAAAGCACATATCAAGAACGGTAAATTGTTGCTTAAAATGGTGTAATAAATCATCATAATTTACCAAAAAAAACTGTACAAGTCTTTTTCGTATTTATATTGGATAAGTTCTTTAAATTTCATTGAAAAAATTATGTTGTCCTTAAGGAATAAATTAAGTCGTCATCATTTATTTCATTCTTTTAATTTTAAATGTACTTCTTACCTATTTAATCATATTTCTTAATATAATTAAACAGAAAAATATTTCTTACATTTAAATAAAATTTCAGCAACAAAGTTTATATTAGTGCTAAAAACATTTCATTTCCCCTGAATTCTTTAATTTTCACCGAAATATCGTTGCATGTTTCTTTTAGTCTTATCTGCATACAAAAACATTTATCCATTTCTGAAAATCACAAGTAGAATTTGCCAGCACTCTAATTAATCACCATCAAAAACATTTTTTTTTGTGTTAAAAATTTTGTATTTACATGCATTTAATGCAATCCTAAATTGTAAATGGTGAAATAATTGACAATTTATAATATATACAATAATTACCCATTTTATTTTTAAGCCTCAAGTGTTAGATGTGGACAAAATAAATCAAACAATATTTTTTTCATATGAAACTTCAACAACATTTAGACAAGAAAAAAATAACTTAATTTTAAAAATAGAGTTAACTTACTAAAGAGTTGCCAGCCAATCTTATAATCTAATTTTCTGTAACTTTAAATTTTGTTAAAATTTAATCTAAATTTTAATCTAGTATTTGAAAAAAAAATGATTCACTCTTTTAAAATTGGTAAATGCTCTCTTTAAACCTCCACGATCATGTTCACATTTAAATGGGCCAGTTAAAGCATGCTCTGCATCTGCTGTCAGAACGCGACATTTTACATTGTAAAGAAAATGTCATGGCAACATAACTGATCACCAACACCAATTTCAAATTACGGTTATAACTCCATTCGTAAAATATGTTTTGTTAAATTAAATAAAATAAAACTATATCTTTATAATGAAATGAAGATTCGAAATTTTGTATCTATCATTATATTCTGCCTATCTATATCTATCCACAATTCTTGATGAAAGGCTAAGCCTTGTTATTTATCTTATCGTAAACAGCGCAGTTATTAATTCATTATTAATTATGCACTTATCAAAGAAGTTAGTTTAATTAAGATACGGCTTATTTACTTAAATAGCTCTTCTTATAGTGCTTGTTAAATGTCATACGCTTGTTTCCGGTAATAAATGAAATGTATGAACAATGCTGTAAACTACTAAATAAAATAGATAGAATGATACTCTATCTCTTTATTTAATATATTTAAAATTTAGTATTACCACGTTGAGCTTATGAATTGGGTATTACATACCTTTGCTTGGTGGAAGGGAAAGAGACAGCTATCTTGCAGAAACTACTATGAACGCTATTCGATTATTAAATACAAAATAATTATCCGACTGAAAGCTCAACGCTCCAAACGTAATGATACGATCTTAAAAGATAGTGAAAATAATATTTGAGGGTGTCTGAATGCTCGAACAATGCGCCCTTTTTATGTGGGAACCGAGTCCAATTCTAGCAAATTCCTCCGGAGGTTACCATAACTGTCAAGGAATGTCAAATACTGGCTCAATGTACTTTAAAGAGAACCAAATTTCCGAATTATGAGCTCAGTGTCGGATAAAAGATCCAGATTATTTCTAATAATTGGTGTTTATATCTTGATGTCTGGTCTGGTAAACAAGTGATGAAAAGTATCAAATTATAATGACAAAAATCAGTATTATAATAATGGAAATTACTTACAGTTGGAACCATGACTTAAATCACACAAAACATTTTATATTATTTGAACTTAAGATTTAATCACATCTTCAGTAATACGACATTAATTCTCAGAGAAAAACCTTTAGTTTTCAAAATTAGTTCTTACAATATATTTTTTACAATTGATTTCTTTGTGTGTATGATAGAATATGCACTACATACTTAAAGTTATTAAGTATTCCGGCACGCGTATTGACCCATTTTTCCCGGTTGTCAACATTTTCCCGATTCTTTCACATTGTTTTGGACAACTTCGAGAGAAAAAAAAATGTATTCATCAGAAATATTAGCTGAAACGCGTGAAGCTAAAGTACGTCATTATTAAATAAGTAATGTACTGAATTGGTATGAAATATTGTCCTTCGGATATCATCAGATCACGGTAACAAAAATTAAAGTACCATTTTATTCCTGCAGTGTTTTTGAGACATTTTAATGTACATGCCTTCATTATTTTAATTACGTGGATACGTAGTTGTCACGCATCTGAACTATCCATCTTTAATAAATAATATTCTGGCTTCGATCAAGAATTAAATTTGAAATCATTCACCCGATGTTGTTTCATTAAGAAATTCTCCGTATTTAAGATGTTTGTGATAATATCCTCCGAGATATTTTAATTGTTATATCGCTTTCAAAATAATTCCAATTAAGAAAGAAAGAAAAAGATATTTCTTGCATTTTTTAAAGTTATAAGTCATTCAATTTAAATCAAATGGAAATAAATTTAATGGAAATGAATCTTTTTATATGTTTTAGTAATTAAAACTTTATCA
Organism: Nephila pilipes; assembly: GCA_019974015.1. NCBI lineage: Eukaryota > Metazoa > Arthropoda > Arachnida > Araneae > Nephilidae > Nephila > Nephila pilipes. Next base: position 24,491 of record BMAW01132089.1, read on the forward strand.
TTGTGTCTCAATTAGGCAAAATGGTATTTAATTAATCAATATTACATTGAAAGGAAATTTTGTTTTAAACTACAATAATTCATTCTATCATTTTTTATGTTTTTATACGTTTTTATGAAGACAATGATAATTTGTTTTTATTAAAGAAAATTCAGACGAAAGAAAAGCACCACACATACAAAGAAAAATACACAAATATCAATTATCTTACAGTTATTTTAATCAGAGTTTAAGTATCAAATTAATTTTTTTTAATTATGTTAAGAACAAATATTTTGTAATTTAACAATATTACAAGTTACTGATATCATATGTTTACAATAATTAAACTTTTGTGTAAATTTCGTCGACGAACTGCTTTGTTTGTAACGTGAAACAGGTATGATTACGAATGCTGATGACTGTAGTCAAAAAGTGAACACTTAGCTGTAAAACAATATATATTCTAAGGTATGAAAAATAAAAATATTTATTTTTTTATCGATAATAATATCCTACAAATATTTTCAGCCAGTAATAACTTCAAAAAATTGATAAGAATATAAGCTAACATTTTTATAGTAATTATAATTTACATCATATTAAAATCTTCAAATCGTCACGCTTCTTTTTTATATATAAGACATAATATTTAATTTTCTGCAAAAATTAGAATTTTTTTTCCATTGAAGTTGAAAAAAATTATCTTGTTTTTTTCTGCTAAGCTCTACTTAAGCACAAATAATACTTCCTTTCACAATGTCACATGACACTTCCTTTCATGCCATTGACGGCATTTCATTACCCTCTCATATTGCCTACAATTAATAACCTCGATAGTCAGTGGGGGAGCTTCCTTTACAGAGAAACAAATTAGGGTTCATTAAAGGTGTCTTGAAATCTTCATTAGAGACCTAACGGCCAAGGTAATTGGGCCTTCACCAGCACCAGATTTTAGTACCTGGAAGAAATGTTTATAAACTCTTGTTGTCCCTAATAAGATTCATAATAATCACTTCGCTGTTATCGCGGTCTGAATTGATTAAGTTACGTTCTAGGAAGGAAGAGAGCCAGCAAAATAGGCTGAGGAGGTAGAAAAGTTTCCCGTTCTGATTAATTAAAGGAAACTTGAGGTTCACACCAAGTTTAACATGATTTTCAAGATATCGCTTCTGTTTAACATGAATAACTAATTCGAGTAGGAGTTTCAAGTCTTAACAGCACTTTTGATTTTATTTCTAAAATGTAATAATAAGTACACTTAGTGAAAAACTGTTGTCATTGATTAGCTTCAACTTACTTGCTTGAACTTGCTTAACTTACTTTTTTTCATTTACTATCATTTGAAATTATTTTTGAATCTTCCTTTGTAAGAGTACATCAGTTATTACATATCTTTGGCTTACGTTTTTTTTTTTTTTATCTTTGTTTACTATAAATGAAACAAAGCATTACTTAAATATTTTAAACATTACGTCTTTTTAGATAGTGTTATTTATCTAATTAGAGAAGATACTAATTTATAGTCAACTACAGTGGATGAGCCACCACATTTTAGAAAACCATTTGATATAAGTATAGTTTTTGTGCCTACGATATTTTTTTAATCTACATTTATTTTACGCTATTTTTTAAATTTCTACTATTAGCTCACACTCTCCCTATATATACCTTGTTCAAATTTTCAATCGTTAATAAAACACTTTTTATTCATCCACTCCAGTTCAAATACATTTTTTAAAACTTGTAGTGGATGACACTTGATGATAATACATTTTTTTTCAAATATTAATTCATTTAATCAAATTTAATTGGTGAAAATGCAGTTTAGCCCAAACACTTGGCGCGATTTCAAAAATTGCCAAACTGGGTGATTTTTCTTTTTGGCAAAACGTTATGTCCGTGAAACGAACCAGGGTAGCTACATTTGACAAAATACCGCCCAATAATTCCTGTCAACAAGGGTGTTTGGGCTAAACTGCATTCCAACCATTTAATTTAATGGTTAGTAGATGAATTAAGAAACATGCCAATGCTTCTACTACGTCATTTGTCTTGCAGTGGCAAAGTCAGTTGAGCGCCTTCGTAGAATCTTCATGCTTTCGAATCGAATCTCGTTGAAGCATAAGAATTTTCTTATTTGATTTTCAAATAATTAATTTTAGTTTTATATGGGAGAAAAAAAATTTTCTTACGTAAGATATTTAGTAGGATATTTAAATTTAGGAATAAATACCGTTAGTGACGAAGCGTGTAGATCTCTGGAAAAAAATATCTTTTGCCACTTAATATTGTGTTTCTGTCATATGTATTTACATATTTATATGAATTGGAATTACTTAATAAAAAGTAATTAAAGTAAAAATTTTCTCTGTTGACCTAAGTAGGAATTGTCTTAATTTTTTTTATATTACTTGTTTTATTTGTTCTTCTGTATCTATTCCAGACTTTTGCAAAGTTCTTATCTAAATGTTTTTAAGAAATGCAGCCGTAATGGTATGTTTTATATTAACTTTTTTTATCTTAATCAGTATTAATCGGAAATTCTTGAGTAATATATCTTTAATTTAGTAAGGAACCCATTTAAATAAAATGCGCTATGCCTGTTTTCTAAATATACCTTTAAGATCCCTGAAAATTGTAGTTTTTTAAATTGAACACAAATTTAATACATTTGCATTTGTAGAAATTTCTTTCCTTTTTTTGTTTGTGTTATTAAGACATTTCTTGAAATAAAACATAATAATAGATATCACTATTTCATATTTGATTTCTTAATAGATTCATTTAATGTGCAATTTAAAAACACGTTTAGTATCTCAGTTCTCCTAAAATATTAATTTTTATCAATTGTATAATCTATTGGTATAGTTGGAAAACAACAAAATGACCTTAAAATTTAATTTTATAACCATTGTATTTGCTTACTATTCAAATGTTTTAATAGTAAAACCTATATTTCTGAGATTCTACATTTTAAATATCATTATAATTTCATAATATAACTTTATTATCCATTAATCGGAAATTAAGCGAACTTTAATTACTTATATAAGCTAACAACTAAAGAAAATTAATTAACTAACAGGTATATAGTTATGGCATTCAACGGTTTACCAATTTAATTAATGATACAATTCAGCAAGCATGCAAAAATCGTCAAAGAAAATATTTTTTCAACTAATCGTAAACAAAAAAAGCTATCTCTGAAACAGTGAAAAACTTACCTGAATTAAATATTTGATTATTCTTAGATGAATTTCATGAAAGAAAAAAAAAAGTCGCAAAATATTTTAATAAGTAATTCTTGTACATTTAACATAACTTTTGAATGTATTTCTGTAAACTTTTGCATAATAGCAAAAATTGCAACTCGTCTATTGATACAAAATTTCTGTATTCATTCTCCAGTCTCTCTAACACACGCATACATTAATTATATAATATATTATTTTCGTAAGTTAATATTCAGTAATCCACTTATGTAATATATTTGTATTAATATAAAGTATTTAGAAATGGTATCTGGGCCATTTTCAATCCTGAGCATCGAAATTGGAGAATGAGCATGTAAATTATTCTGAGATGATAATAGGCTCAGTCAACGATCGGGTAGTAAACGCCACTGATTTGCCGTGAGTGCGGCTCAGCATGCATTCCAGAAAATTTCCAGGACCAATATCCGATATGCGTATCATTATAAATGGTTTCTTGCCTCTACAGTTTCTCGAATTCGGGAATATGAAAGGACAATGTACATTTTTTTGAAATCTTACTACCATATATTCATCTGCCTTGTATACGTAGCCCATTTTCAAATTTTGGACACATTGAAAATATTTGGAGCTAATTGAATAGGTGACTAATTTATCGAAAATATCCTCTAAAAAACCAGAACATCCTCATCCGTACTCTGACTGAGGAATGGAATAAATTACCTCAACAGCTTTCGAATAATATTGTGAAAAGCATGACTCGATGTATGGAATGTTGCACTGTACTCCAAGGTAGACGGATTCTGTACTGACCCGTTTCTCAAAGAATCTTACTTTCGTTTATATGGAATTTCCAAATGCACCGTAGACAGCATCAAATAAACGCTTATTTACTTTGAAATATTCCTATTAGGAAAATGTGAACCATATTTTACAAAAATTTTGAAACATAATTAATTTATTATTTTATTTAGTTATTTTAAATTAGCTGCTGGATACCTGAAGGTCAATCAATTAAAGGTGGTAAGTTATTTTTTTTTTTCAATATAAAATATGTTATCGCTGTTAAGATGAACACGTCTTTTCTTAAAACCAGGTAAAATTTAAAACATAAAGAGACATTTGTTGAAGGCCAGCATTATAGGTTACTGAATAAATCAATCAATATATTTTAAATTTTATCTTAAGTATTCAATTTATACGGAATCATTATTTTTATCTGTGGCTTAAATTTTTCATCAGTACATATGAGAAACATTAGTATATTATTTATAGTTAAAAAATCACATTCTGATTTAATTATTGTTTAATGTAGTTTGTGATATTAAACTAAACTTAAGTTGAAAAGTTTACATTGAAATTATAGATTCCCATTCATATGAGTTGCGTACAAAATATGAAAAATGCAATGTTTAATATCATTTCTCCATAAGTTTGTAAGAAATGAACTACATACATTTAATATATATTTTACAGATATACTAGATACAAAACTAGGAACATTTAAAAGATATTTAATATCTTTTCTCTGCAAACGTGTAATAAATCAACTAGAAATCGCAAAGATTTCTCACCCAATTTCTGAGTACAACTTTGTAGGAAATTCAACTGATGGAGATATTTATTCTATGTAGATACATAATTCTTAATTTTATATAAACTAGTCATGTATTTCTATTTTAATATTTATCCGGAAATTAAAGGAATGTTTCAAAATCCAAAAGAATTTATGGCTCTTTTCTGTCGAGCTCTGGTCAAATTCAGAAATATTCGTAATGTTCATAGTACTAAGAAAAAAAAATGATTGCTCCAATGGTTGCTTTCGTTGGTATTAATATGAAGAATGATTCAACTGAACATCTTAAAACCTCTTTTCAATGACATCATAAACAGCACTCTCCGTTCTGGAGGAAACAATATTTCTAAATCAAATTAATTGAGAAATTCAAGGGGAAAAATTATGAAATCCTTTAAACAAATATTTAGTAAATGACGCCAAAATGTTTTCAAACACCTTGCGCTATATTTTTAAGTAAACATCTCAATTAATAACATGAACAGATATGGCTTAGTAAATTTTATGTCTGCTTACATTTCCTTTTTATATTTGCAGTTCGTGTAATATACATTTGTACCATAAAGAACCCATCCAAAACTGATAATATTAAAATAAATTGGCTTTATTACGATGGAAGTAAATGTATATAGGTAAACTTGGTTACAAAATAAATTTTAATTAGGTATATATATATATATATATCAAAACATAATTGGCCTTTACAAATTTAAATTTAATTTTGAAGAAGCTTCTGTGTTGATCATTGGAAATATCCTTTAAGTTTTATACCTCACTTATTGATATTGGAACTGAAACTCTCCACTTTCCTAACGCATAATCTTTGATTTAATTCTTATGCGATTATTGTTTAATTAATTCAACTATCATCCTTTACAAGAATTTCAATAGAAAGGAGATATTATTATGAATCTCATTAGCGTCGAGCAGAATTAAGAAACACATCTTTTTGGAACTGAAATCTGGAGTTTGTGAAAGCTCAATTATTGTTCTATTTGGTTCTTAATACAGATTCTTAAGCGAATGTAATGAATCAGTGCTTGTATGGATGTAAGCAAAGACTCTTCTTTGATTATTTAAATTAATTGGTCTTAGTAATTTGAAAATATTATAAGGAACAACTTAATGAATAAAAGAGACATGTGAATAGAAACTCTATTTATCCCAACAACTTACAAATTGTTAATTTAAAATATTGTTTGTTGTTACAATTGTTTTGTTTTCCACTTCATTATCTAATTAATTTTATGTTATTTGTAACTGCGAAATTTTAGAAATCTTCTTTTTCAACCATTATAATTTTTTAACTTATTTTAAATAGTAATGTATATTCTATTCTGTTTTAAAAGCAATGAAAGCATTGGAAATATTTTATTGAAGTCATTTGCATTAATTTTGAAACTGTGGCAAATCTACATTTTATAACTTTGTTATAAATAATAATTCAATTACCACATATATTTGAAAAATTAAACATTATGTTTAACAATTTAAAAGTTATGTAAAGCTTAAGAAGTTATTAAACATAGTAAATTTTTTGTTGCTTAATAACTGAAAATATTTTTACCGAAGCATTCATAATGTTACAATACTTGCGTGAAATAACACACTATTTTATTAACAAAATATTTCAAACTATTTGATGATGCTTATACCTATTAGTGAGTTTGCTTTCACTTCAGTATATTCAATATTAAAAGGATTGAAGTAAACTTCTAAATTTTTGTTATTGTTTAAGGTTTGCTCAAAGAAAAGAGGATCCGTCGTGAAGAATTTCCTAGAAAAAATCAAAGTTGATGGCGTGAAATCCTATTGATCGACAGAAAATTTTCAACTATTCATACTATCAAATTGTCTGGAGGGGAGGGAGAGAGCAAATGAGGTAATTTTTCCATTCCAACGTAAAATTGAGAGCGGGAAATTCTGTTGGTCTAAAGAAAATTACTGAAATTGACAGAAAGCTGTGCTACGTTGTAATTGCGAAGCGAGTGCGAAAATATTCAGAGCTACTCTCCATTTGGAGACTAGTTTTCCAACTCAGATAGATGGGAGCAGAATTGCTTAAAGCGAGTTTTACAATTTTTTCATCCTTAATTCTTGTAAGTATCGCAGTATTATTATACACGTACATGCAAAGAATAACGTTGAAATGCATTGATATGCCATTAACATAAATACTGAATAAAATTGGAGTAATGATTGAGCCCTGAGGCACACCTTCTTTTATTAAATTGAGAATTTCTTTTTAATTCAAAAGAAGAAGTTCCAATTTTGCTGATAAGATTTGATAAGTTGATGCTGTGGGGAGAGAAATTATAATTTATAAGCTTGTAAACTAATCCGGTGTGCCAGACACGAACAAATGCTTTTTGAATATCTAGAAATATTACTCTCATGTGTTCTTTATTGTTAAAAACCGTCTTAGTATATTCCACTGTTTCGAGCAATTAGTGCGATGTCGATAACTCAGAAGGGTATCCATTTTGCTCCAACATTATTACATTATGAGCTTTAAAGTCCTTATTTTGTCGGTAGAGTATTACTTTTTCAACAAGTTTGCTGATAATTTTCATTAAAGATATTAGTCTGTAGTTATTTGGATGGATGGAGTTTTTCCTGTTTTAAGAATTGGGACAACCGCACCTTATATCCCGTAGATCTCAATGAAGATAATTGCTGGAAATGTAACTTGAGTCAAATTTTTCCTAATGGTATTTGTTATTTTGAATATTTGTAAGAGCGAAGAGATTTTTAGAATTTTGTTAGTGATTTCGACCCAATCAGGGGATTTTTTAAATTTTAATTTTCCTTATAATTTCAACAAATTCTAATGGATCGAGAGGGAAAGAGAAGGGAGGTCTGTACAGCTATTTTCGTGGGGAAAAAAAGTTGTTAACGATATGTGTAACTGTCTTATCTTTATGAGGAGTTTAGATGTCCTTTAATTTAAACCGATTCTAGAGAGAAACAGCCAGTGTTTCTGCTATGTCCATGTCATTAAAAACAATACTGAATTGACAATTCAGTGCTGAAGTGAAAGTGCTAAGAATTTGGTCATTCTACAAGAGGTAACCATCTTTAGCCACCCTAGGCCCATCAATATTGTTCGTCAGTACGAGATCTAACCCGGAGGAAGATTTATGTTCGAATCGTGTTGGAGTGAGAGTTTGAAGAATTTCAGTGTCGTTTAGATTGGCGAAAGCTTTGAGTTATTCACCTAACGCAGTACAGTTGGCAACGCTATTTCTGTCCCACCTTTGAGATCTGGCATTTAGGTCTCCACAAATGATATGCGTAACGTGCGAAAAGAGGCCGAAGGAGAAATATAGAGAGTGAGATAATGATGATTGGTTCTGCAAGGGGTTCATCTCGACTGTTGGATCATTGCAATAAATGTCCCTTCTAAACTGTTTAACGTGAATTTAGGAATATGATAGTGTTGCAGAGAATGTTTTTTAATTAAAATTACAGTAGTGATACGCGTATGATAAAACTGATTTAAATTAGCCATATGTCGGTTACTTTTGTGAAAAGTATACTTAGGGATCCTGAAGTATATTTATAGTTTCAGATATGTTTCTTGTAATAAAACTAGATCTGGAGAATTCTTATTTATAAATAATTAATACTGGTCAGTGCGACAATC
>BMAW01132089.1:37906-53460 GCA_019974015.1 Nephila pilipes
GGGAAAAAAAAAAAAAAAAAGATTTGGAAAAGCGTTGGAACGATTGTATCACCCTAAAAGGTGATTAACAAAAGGTGTTATGTTGATGAATAAAAAAAATTTTTGCAAAAAAAATGTTGTTTTCAATTTTAGACTCGGGAGTTATTGATCGATGTGTTTACTTCATTATTCATTAAATGCAATAAGTTTAGACCAGGCACTCATCTTACGTAAAAAAATATTTAAGCAGTAATCTCTAAAAGTATTTCGGTCTGTTATTTCTTACCGATGACGTAATTATATTCAAAGACTCGTAATAGTTACACGCTATGAGATATAGAATGAATATAATGAATGTTCAGAGCTACATCACCAAAAACATATCACTATTCTTTGAAATAAACTAATTTAAAAACGTGCTGTTATTGACTAGAAAACTATTACATAAAATGAAAATTACTATATTATTTATATAAAACTCAGTGCCACTTCGTATAATTCAAAAAGATTCATTTCATTGGTTATTTCATCTAACCCACCTTATACACTCTGGCTCTATTCCTCCAATATGAGTGGGATGCCAAGTTCACAGGAAGTTGAATAAAGGACACTTGGTCACTTTTGCATGGAAAAATAATCGGAACCGTCGAAATTGATGAGTTTTCCGATAACAGATGTCGCCTCGCAATAAATGGTCTCTCCTTCCCTTCTCGGGCTTCCGGTTACTGCGAACATTCTATCTTATCCATTTATTATGGTCTTCAAAAGGGATGAGATGGACAACACGAGTGACGGAAAATGTTGGATATAATAAAATTCTTAACCGAATGATGGAATAGAGAATCATAAATCTTTCTTAGCATACATGGATAGACTGTGAATGAAGAAGTTCGATGGTAAACTAATTCTATCGTTTCAATGGGATGGTTATTATTTATTGGTTTTGAGAAGACAAAATATAAATGAAGCCTGTGGTATTTCTAAGAAATTCTGATATTTTTTTCCTCACACTCATGGCTGAAGGATATGTTTTAAAAATCAATAATAAGTCTGAAGAATTTCGATATTATTAATGTGATAAGTACAGTACACTCCTATAATTTGGCAGTTCACTTATCCAATCCTGCCGGTAATTCGGTGTTGTTTTTTTTACAGAAAAATTATTAGTCTTCTACTTCATTTGATTAAAGTAGGATATTAATACAAAACAGTTAATGTTTCGTAGTTTTAGTTAGTTCATATGTTTGACAAGTTATTTTAATGCACTGTAGTGGATGTGACAGCCTAGTTGCCATAGTAGCGAAATCGCGGCTCGCTTTATTTTGGTCGAGTCCTGATACCAGGAAAGATACGCCGTATAGTTAGGCTGATGCACTTAAGATCTGGTTGAAGTCTCTATCCTCCTATTGCTGTATTGTGGAAGTTTTCCTTGTTCCTTGACCGAGGCTCAAAAATTACGAGGACCGTCTGCAAAAGCCATCGTGTCTTACAACCTACCTCATTTGGTATTACATTTAATAAGCAATCACAATCACTTGCATATACTGTTTTAAATCTTATGAAAAATTGAAGAGCTTTTTTTTAAATTTCTGAATACGCTAGCGTTAGTGATTTTCCAGCATTTTTGTATTTTCTATAATCCAGCGGTAATCTGCTCTAATATTTGAAATATTACCTTGAGGATATTGTATAATTTCAGCTATTTGAATATGAATGTGTAACATATATTTTTAATTTAACCTGATAACATTTTACTTGGAAATTACTTAATATTCCTTACAAAATGTTATAAGATGTGAATTTTGTGAAGATGGTCTAATTTACCACCGTTTGGATCTACCAAAAACACTACAATATGTTATGTAATTTTTTTGGATAAACGTAACACATTCAGAATTGTACTTATTAGTTGTTAACGTAAACAATTTAGATTTTTTTTATCTTATTATTCTAGCAAGCCTTACTGAAATCTTTTATTTTACTTCAACTTTAAGGTAAAAACAGAGAAACTTCTCGTTCAATTAGAGCAGAGAAATTTAATATGGTAAAAAAGAAATAATCTCTTGTGAAACTGTGTTGTATAGATAAATATACAGAATAAAAGTTTCCTAATAGTATATGTCTTTACTTTTGATGCAAATTCGAAAAAATAAGGCAATTAAACTATACTGTATAGTTTTTATTAAGTAATTATTCATATGAAGGAAAACAAAATCAAGTGTTATTTTAAATCAAACTTCGTGAGGAATATTTCTAAGAATTGCAAACGGAAATATATTTGTCACATGTGATTTTTTTAACCTTTCATAAAAGATTAATATTTCATTTTTAACTTCTTATTTTCATTTATTAATGTTTGAATAGATTTTTAAAGTTTAATATTATGGAAAATGAGGAAATATTTGTACGTCTACCTGCTTTAACTTTCCATCCTTATTGTATAAATAAGGAAAAATAAGACGCTTTTTTTATACATTTTCAAAATTTCGAAAGCTTTGTCGTATTTCAACTATTTGTAAATGACAATCATATTTCTATCGTATTTCCTTTGTATAGTGGATAAAATGATAATGATTATTTGCAATAAATTTATACAGTCTTTTTATTGTTTTTTCTTGCATTGGTTGATGAAATTTTTTTAGTCAGTTTACACATATTGTATGACTTAACAGATACTCCGAAACTGATATTTAAATTCCAATAATTTCTTTGCCGTAACATTCACGGATAAAAATTAATTCACGGGATCTCTTACTCTTTCATTTCAGTTGCTTACTTACTCGTACATTATTTTCATACAGGGAGTCCAAGTGATACACATATACGCAATTTGTGTGGAAGTTAAATAAACATTATTTATTTTAGAGTATTCTGGTTATAAAACTGTTTAAAATTAATAAAGTCTAAAAGTGAAGAGAGTACTAGAACTAATTCATACAGAATATTTCATTTTAACCAAGAAATAAATATTTGATTAAATTTATTTCATAACTGTTTGCAGAAGGGCTTGTTTTGTGTTACAAATACCAAGAATTGCGAGCGAAATTTTTTAGAGATTTACTTTAATTGAATTTTACTTAATTTATCAAAATATTAAGTTGTATAATATCAATACACACACAATAAGTAGATTGTGTGTGTATTGATATTGGGACTAGATTAGTTTCTTTGACCAAAAGTAGGTGATTTTCTTGGCTTAAAGATGAATAATAAATGTACGTAAGAGGAGAAGTGAAGCGAATAAAAACGAATCATACAACAGTGACAAATATTTGTTTGATATAAATTGAATTTTTTTTCTAGAATTTTTCCTCGTGAAGAAATGAAACATATACTTTACAAATGAGCACATAAAAATTCCTTTCTGAATGATTTATTTTCTATAATGCTGCAATTAACAAGTGAATAGGTGAAGTAAACAGGAATATTTTCAATTCTACAACATTAATTTTATAACGAAGAAGAAGTAAACAGGAATATTTTCAATTCTACAACATTAATTTTATAACGAAGAAGTAAATGACGTAGGAAATTTAAATTTATTCTGTTGGAATTATTGCTTAGTGAAATTTAATGAAACTGTTTAAAAACAGTATCAAAACATATTTTGCTGTGAAATATGTTTTTAAAGCTACTTACACAACTATATAAGAAAGATTTGCTTTTGTACTTCGTATTCTTTATGTACGAGGGTCGTTAATTAATTCCTCACAAAATCCAAGAGATGGCGCTCGTAGTATCGAAAATGGTTGCTTTTTAGTAAGCATCATGACTCACTAAACAGTTGTCTCTGTTACACGCAACCGTGCTCATGACGGCTATCGCACTTTAAAAAATCTTCGCTATAACTTTTCCAACCAATGGGACCACCTTCGTCTTTTTTTAGAACAGAGTCGCCTGAAACATCGCAACGTCTTATTTTTTGCTCGATTTCCAATGTTTAACAATGAATTAATTTATCATCAACACTGACAACTCGATGCAAAATGACATCGATAACTCAACGCGACAAAAATCATATTTTGATGTGGCAGCAAATGACTACCAAATCAAAAATAATTTAAGAATCAATGTCAAATTTTTTTTTGCTCCACATAACACATACCAGCAACCAAAGATAAAAACAAATAACCTTAATGGCGTCATCTGTCTTCATATTCAAGTAATTTTTGAACCACCCTCGTACTACATATTCTTCAAATACGTTCTGTTCTCAAGCGATAATTCAATGCAAGATACTTACAGATTTACATAAAGTTCATGTAAACATATTTTATCTCTTCCGCAAATTGTTTTGTGACCTTGCTGAAAATGTAGAAATGGATTGAGTATAGACTGATTACAAACTATCATTTCGATGCCTCAATGCCTAAAAATTTGAATAAGTATTATTTCAATATATATCTATAATTAATTATATTCTATCTTAGGTTTATAGAGGTAACATATCATATAAAAATATACATACCACTTATTTTTCTCAATTTGAGTTTATAAATACACTCATTGCCATAAAATTTGCACACCAAGAAAGAGTTGTCAGAATAAAATGAAATTTTATATACATAAGTTCTACGTTATTGTAAGTACGTGATTGCAAAATCAAAGCAAAATGATCATTTATTGTAGGAAACATTACAAATGACTGGATGATTTAGTACCCTGTTGCGCCATTTCTAGTTTAAATGCATGATGTGATACGGTCGGGCATTACACTAATCAACCAGCAATATGTTGAAGTTTTAGATCTTTTGTGAAGTTTGAAATAATGTTGCATATAAAATAACAGGGAATGATATAAAATTTATATTGATATAAGCTCTTTGAACGTTCATTGTATTTTAACAGTATTAAAGAATGCATAAATGTTAAAAAGAATTGTTAATTGGTACAAAAATTTCAGTTTCCAAATATTTTATATACTTAATATTCGAAATACTTAAAAATTTCGTTAAACTTTTATTCGCTTACGTTAGGAATTATTGTACGAAAATGTAATAATGTCATTATGTTCTCCGTACTATAAACGAATACGTAATTTAAAGTTTGTAGGTCCAGTCTAAATTTATAAGAGAAATAAATGGCAAGTTTTGTGAAACTACATGTTCAAAGGTAAAGGTACAAACATTTAGGTTAAAATTCATATTTTTCTTATTAATAAATTGTTTATAACCATTCTGAATTTAATTGCTCTTTTTTTCTTTTTCTTAATGCAAATAACCTTTTATTTGGAAACAATATTATTCTCTATTAATACCAGACCTTAGTTCTGTTTACTGAAAGAGGAGAGAACTTTTTCCCCGAAATGCCTTAATGAATCATTTTAGGTTTATTAATCAAAATCTTTCTTATTTTATAGGGTAGGATCTAAAAAGGTCCGCTACTCTTTTACATAAATTATAAAATAAAATGCATAGTTGAAAAAAAATATATGCTGCTTATTATCTAAAATTGATAAATCTATGCATTTTTCACTCTCCCTATTTCTATGTGTATGCTAAAATTTGTTCCAGCATTCATAAATAATAAATTTCATTTTCAAAAATGTAATATGATAATATGAATTCATCTTAAAGCTTTCATCAAAGTGACGTAAAATTTCTTAAGGAATGTAATACATTTCTTGTATGTGGATTAACATATTACATTAATTCGAAAGTAAATCTATAAAAAATAATGAAAATAGCACCAAATTTTCTGAATCTGAAGAAAAAGGTGTGACATTCACTTCCGCTCGACAATTTCAAACTATTTCTTTTTAATTTTTATTTCTTTCTGACAGATTTGAGGGAAGGAGTAGAGTGAATTTAATAGTTGTGTGCTTCTTCTGTAGCAGCGTCAGTTTTGTTATTTAATAGTTACTCATCGTATGCTTTGTTACATCCGATTGAGGCTCAAAATCTCCAAAGACTTGTGTAGAAGTTCGAAGTATAAATAATTCTTCTTATATCTATTTACTAGTTCGAAATTACGAATGCCATCTCCAACAGCTGTAACTTTTGTATTCTACAGACAATTTACAGAACAATAAAAAAATAAATATTTGAATAAGATCAGAATGACGAGATGATTTTGGTGCAACTGTAGCGCAATTTTAAGAACATAATATCAATTTAAATTAAACTTTTATCCTTAAATGCATATTAATAATAAGACTGACGTTATCACAAAAAAAATCCAAATAATTCTCTTTAGAATAAATTGATAGCTGTGTGAATAAAAAAAACCCCTTTTAATAAATGAATTTATCTAATTAATATTATATTTTCTAATTTTTACTTTCAATTGTCAGAAACTTTTTTATAAAGTAGCCATGTTCTTATTTTACTTATTCTCTTCTCTCTTTCTCTCTCTCTCTCGTGTCTCACTAAAAATATGTTATACTTTTGTATAAAAATTGATATGATCCTTACTCCTTAGTTATTATATCGAGAACCAATAGAAGCTGAGTGAATGCAACAAGCTAAGATGAATAGAAGAAAGCAGATTAACACTTTACTATTCATTCGAATTCTGAATCCTATTTATGACGCTCGAAATAAATTTATTTGCAACAGACATCTCCAATCAAATGATTAAAATCAGTAAATAGATCCCTGACAAAGCCACAATCACCTGGTAAGTGGTAATTCGAATTATGTAAATCCAAATTAACATGAAAGCCAAATGAGTCATCAGTCCCTGCTTATATCCGGGATTTATAGCATAAAACCTTCAATTGTCGTATTTAGCTCTGAGTGCTTATCAATCGTTGCATTAGTTGGGATGCATAAATGGTTTAATGTTACGTAGTTGACCTATTGTTGTGCAACACTGACTTTTATAAGCAGCAGTGACTAAAGAATAACAAATATAGATAATAACATAAATACATAAATATGTAGTTATTTAAATTGTAAATTATGCAATTAATGTGTCAGGTAAATTTTATTTGCTGATAACATAAAATGTTATATTTTTATTTCATACTTAAAAACAACAATATTTATTCCCAAAATACGACCAAAACCTTAATATTAGTGATACATACAAACATTATAACTTATATGTGATACGGAAATTAAAATACTTGTCAATATACAGGGAATAACAAAATCATATCATCTAAATTTCCCAAACAGACAACTTCTGTATCTATTTTTCTTCCTTAAATGACCTTTTAAGTTTGTTTTCCATCAATACTACTTATATGAGCTAAAAATATGTTCGTAATGGATTGTTTTCAATGATTCAGGCTTAAGATATCATACTGAGTCAAATAAGATTTATTAGCTTTTGTTAATTCTTTTGAGTAACTGTATGTGATTATACTATGGGCTATTACGCTATGGGATTACGCTGTGAGCTATTACCGGTTTCCTCTTTACGCACTTCTGGGACATTTTACAATTTGAATTGCATAAAATTCCGACTCCTCGCCAAAAAAATGAAACGCTATTAGGTAAATTAGATGAATATATGTTCTGTAAAGAATTATATTAGCAATAGTGATATACAAACAAAATATAATTGAAAGGAAGGATGGAAGGAAGACAGATGATAATGACTAGCACATAAACATTTATAAATTAGATTTAAATATTGTAATTTTCGAGGGAAGTATAACTGGATGATAATTATTCCGAATTCACATAATAGGAGTCGATTCTTGTATAATCGAGACGTGTCTCAATCGGGGAGAGTGAGTTGGTAAGTTAAGGCTTTATTTTTCAGCCTTAAGCTAGGAATGAAGTCAGTTAAAAGGGATTAGAGAGAAAGAGCTGCCTTACACAATCAGAGCAGATATTTAAATAAACTTAGCTGTCTTTTTCGGAGATCTCTTCCACTGGAATTTGTTAATTTATTGAGATGTCTGGGGAGTTTAATAATAATGAAAGACAGAAACTAAAAATATCTATACGATATTTTATATGAATGTTATAAATTCAGAGCTTTTTGAAACAGGTTTGTGTTGAAAAATCGAAAATAAGTAGGAAAATGGAACTCGCTTTTGAATACCCTAATATGACCACTTTCAAGAAAAAATTAATCAGAATTTTCCAAACTTATTAGTTAATTTTGAAACATTTAATTGTTGTGCATATTTATTCGAAAATTCTAGACAAATAAACTTCCCTGGAAATTACAGATTGACCAAGTTAAAAAACAAGGAAATAGAAGAGTGTGAAAGCGTTGATTTAGGCAGAATTCTTAGAAGATAGCAATGACTCTGTTGGGTAATGGGTATTAATATATCATCATACTTTGATACCCCTTGCTTAATATTTTGGACTTCTGTGTTTGTGATTTTAAAGTCCTCATGCAAAGAGTGATAGGACCATTAAGGTCACTGAAGCAATGAATGCATACAGTTTTGCAACTTTTTCAGATTCAGAAATCATAAATGTTTTAGTTCTAACTTTTATGGTTTACTTCAATCATTTGTTTTCTTTGTTTATGCCTAGAATTGTACGGTGTGAGTGGGAAATAAGGATATTTTGCTAATATTTCAGCCTTTCGTAAACGTATTTGGTATGTGTTGACTTTCAGAGGGGAAAGTCGACATTTTCCAGATTTCGGCTCTTCAAGGTAACACACATACGCTCGAGCGCACGCACTCACGTACAAATTTGAATCTTATGAATTGCTCCCTCAATTACATACAATTCTTGTTGGAAAATGCTAACAGTCACTGAGCTATTTACAAGGATTGTTTATGCCATTAAAGTCTTAAATAACTGTGTTTTGCTACCGAGTGAATTTGTAATAGAGACTATTATATAGATATTTAAACTTTTCGTTGCTGTAAGTATCGAAGACTCTTTTTCTGAAAATCATTTAATTTTTACAAAATCAGAAAATTTTCTGAGACTCTATAATTTAATTTCACCAGTGTTCTGTTATATTAATTTTTAGATTCAATGTTTTTAAATCATAAAAGTGGCAATATATTTTATTTTTACATTACTGTACCATTCTGTTCACGAAAGAAAAATTACATTAAAAGTGTTTGAAAGAACAACTTGATCATAGCTCATTGTAATGAAATGTTAAAAGTTTAGTGGACTATAACGGATAATTTCTCCAAAATATATTACTTTAATAAATTATAAGAATTTGCGAAGAAAAGTAAGAGTTTCTTAAAATTTTAGAATCATTTTTAATATTAAAGTATTTAACAACGGATAAATTGACTTTTTATCATAAAATGAATGATAGAAGTAACATATGCGTCTTTTTTTTCAGAAAAATAGTATAATTTATTTCGAAAATGAGATAGAATATAATACATGGACGAAGCTCTTATGTTTTGCCTTTTATTTACACAAATTATGCTTTTCATGCTTCTTGATACATTTTTGTTCCGAACTTTTAACAACGAAGTGTTTCAAAGTTAGCGATAATTATTTCAAAACAGATCTTTAAAAAATATTTGAAATTAGAAAAAATCATAACGTATGGATTTATAAAACAATTCGCTTGTGTTAAAATAGACTAATCCAATTTTAAAACGAGAGATAAATTACATAAAAGGATAATATGGTATAAAAATTTAAGTTCTTCGAAAATTTTCTTCTTAAAAATATGAATAATTGAACACAAGAAAAATTAACGATGTATTAAATTCTGTGAATAAATTGTTTTTGAACATATTTAACATTTAAGACCTTAAAGTAAAGAAAACAATGAATGGAAATAAGGTAATAATATTAAATATCGATAAAATATAGTTAAATCGTAGTTCCTATTGAATTCACGGGTACTTAATGTAAAATATACGAACATGTAATATTTATCATTCTCTGCTTCGTTAAAATATTACTCTCCGCTAAAATTTCCTAAAACAGTACAGAACACTACAGCGTATTAGACGCATAATGAGAGGCATGTTAATCCCTTAAACATCTGCAAGTATAATTTTTGGTTTGGTTAACAACGGTTTTTAGATTTAATTTTTTCAAAGGTGGTCGATATCTATTTTTATACATGTACCAAAATTTCTTATTGATAGATCCTTTTCCTAACTTTTACATCAACTTTTAACTATTTTCATTTTAAAATGTATTCTTAACTTCTATGTATTCTTGAAGGAAAAACATTTATTTTTCATTCTGCTTTGTGGAGCACTAGGCTTATTATTTTAAATAATGAGTTCATTATTTTCTATTCATATTTATAAACGAAGACAGTCTTATATTGAATTAAAACTGGATATTCTTTGGTGAACTTCTATTATTAGTTGAAAAATAATGATCATATTCGTCCTTAATAACTCGTGCTTTGTTTTTAGCAATATATGGAAGGAATTTTTGAAACAGAATTCTAATCAAATTAGCATTATATTACGTTAAAGTTACATACTTACATATTTAGAATATTGCAACCTCAATATTCATAAACATTAAGTAAATACATTAAAATTAATGGAAAATATTTAAAAATACTTCAATATTAAAGTGTGAGATACGAAATGGTCCATGTTGTAAGGATAAAAAGATGTAT
Source organism: Nephila pilipes (assembly GCA_019974015.1). Lineage (NCBI taxonomy): Eukaryota > Metazoa > Arthropoda > Arachnida > Araneae > Nephilidae > Nephila > Nephila pilipes. The sequence continues at coordinate 48,368 of BMAW01132089.1, forward strand.
CCATATTGATACGAGTAACACATTAAATTATGATACGCTCAGTGTGGTTAACAAATCAGAAAATAATATATTAATACTTTAGCATATTTTCATTTCAAAAATATATTTTGAAATTAAATTTATTCTTTAATCTTCCTCCTTTATTAAAATAGTTTGTTACTAATATTTATTCTAGGTCTCAATAAATATTTTTTTTACAATTTATTTCATTCGATTTGTGTTTATTATTAGAGAAAAGACATTTTATATATTCTATAACTTTCCCTCTTTTTTTTCATAAATCCATTCCCTCCTCCGTCCAGTATGTTATTTGTATAGGCAATGCTAAATTTTTAAATGCATCAGAAAAAATAGGTAATTAACAGGATTTGGAGTATTAATTGACATGATTTTGAAAATGAAGGGCTAAGTATGTAGAAAACTTTGGTTACGTTTTTCGAACTCTCTTTGGGCGACATTAGTTGCATATTCCTCACTCTTTTAGGGTTTTTTTTTTTTTCTGTTTTATAGTTTTTTTTCAACTGCTGCAATTACCAATTTCTTCTTTATTGAAACTAGAATAATTCTGTGCCTACGGTAGCCTAGTGGTCATAACCATGGACTTGCTGACGTTGCTTTTGTCAATTCATGGGTTCGAGCCCCGATGCCTCTAAAGACCTACCGTGTAGCGCGTATACGCTTGTATATGTAGAAACTAATTTGTCAGTAGTATCTACTCCATCTTTAGTTCCATTATAATATGAAATTACATTTGGTTTCTTTCCTTCCTCGTCTGAAACTTTGGCAAATATCGCACAAAAAATTATATTTAGTGAAAAATGATTGTGAAAATTGGTAATGTGTTCTGCAAAATCTACAACTAAGAAAAAAAAATTGACGCAATGTTCCTGTACAAAATACAATGAATATTTTTACTTGGAGTATGCTGTTATGAAGTTCAGAAGCATCTCAAATCTAAACTTGAATTAAAGAATTTAAAATTGAATATGATTCTGAGGAATAAATAAGAGTATTTTTCAATTTCCATATCATCATCTTGCAAGAGTTTATTTTGTATTTTTTTTTTGTTGTATATTCTTAATTTTGAATTAATTGTTGTATTTTATAAGATTTTATTTGTATTTTTATGTATCATATTTTAACTTGTTTTCATTTTGTTATTGTAATCGGTGTCTTATATATTATATTTTGTACTTCCAAAGTTTTACTATATATATTGTATTATTGGAAGAAATAAATAAATTAAAAAAAACAATTTAAAAATGGCGAGGAAGGATCCATGTGTAGGTGAGGGGTTGCCTATATATATATATATATATATATATATATATAAGGTGTATAAGTATGTATGAAATGCAGATTTCAGACAACGCATGGCTCACGAATGCAGTTTGTAGCTTAAAGATTTGACATTGCATCATTTTATTGTGTCATCAACACGTGTCAGATGCTCACGAATGATTAATTGGAAAAGTGTGTGTGTAATGTTGTGTTCAATATGGCAAAATTTATACCTAACAAAGAGCATTCTCTGACAGCATTAATTTGCTGTTTTCATTTGAAGAAAATTACTGCGGAATCATACCGATTACTTCGAGAATCATATGGTGAACATCCTACATCGCAAGATACGTGTGAGCGATCGTTTTGGTGTTTCAAAAGTGGTGACTTCAATGTTGCAGATAAGGAACGTGGAAAACTGCCTATAAAATGCGAAGATGTGGAATTACATGCATTTTTGGTTGAAGATGATTGGCAAACACAAAAACAATTTGCCAAGCAATTAGGCGTTAGTCAAGAAGGTATTTTAATAGGCTACGACAGATGGGAAATATTCAGGAGACCGTTAGATGGGTACCACACATGGGTTGAATGACAAAGCGCAAAAAAACATGTGACATTTTGCTTGCTAGATGCAAAAGGAAGTCGTTTTTGCATCGAATAGTTACAGGGTATGAGAAGTGAATTTATTTTGAGAATCTCAAGTGCAAAATATCCTGGGTAAACCGAGGCGCACCAAGCACATCAATCACAAGACCAATATTCTGTGTTTGATGGGATCAGAGGGGTGTAGTCTATTATGAGCTGTTAATACGTGAGGAAACGGTTAATACTAAACGTTACCAACAACAAATGACCGATTTTAACCGTTCTCTGCTTAAAGAAAGGCCGGAATACGTAAGGAGCAACACAAAATCATTTTTCTTTATGACAATGCTCCATTACGTACGGCAAAAACCGGTTCGCGACACGCTGGAAGCACTCCTCTGGGAAGTTCTATCACATGCGGCGTACTCACCAGACTTGGCACCTTCCTTACCACTTGTTTGCATCGATGGGTCACGTACTTGCTGAGTAGCGCTTTGATTCGTTCAAAAATGTGTAAAAAGGGCTCGATGAAGGGTTTGCAACAAAAGAGAAAGATTTGTACTGGAGTGTTATTCACAAATTGCCCGAAATATGGTGGAAATGTATAACAAACGATGGTGCATATTTTGAATAAAGCCCTTTTCATCGTTCTTTAGAATTCCGAATTTGTTTTTTAGAAGGAAAAAGAAAAACTGTATTTCATACTTGTACACCTGGTATATATAATTTCCTTTAAGAGTCGTATGAAATATTTTACATCATTAAAATCTGAACTGCATCTCTCAGATTGAAGGAAACTCGACACGCGCCCGATGTTGAGTTGAGAAAAAGAATTATTCTAGTCTAAATAAATTTCCAGGAGATAAAGTGTAACATTTAGTGATAACAACACTAAAACTGAGATAAATAAGACAATTAGGTTCTTTTCCGGGTATTACTTTTTTAAAATTATGCAAATTACGAAGTATAAAAATATAATGAATAATTTCTTTGAATTTTTCTACATATATACTACTTTAATCTGTAACTAAGATTTCTCTTATGAAACCTTTTTGAAAAGTATCATAATCTTAAAGTATGACTTTCTTTCTATTTGTGATAAAACTATACTGCGTTTCTAGAAAAAAAAAGGAATTTTGATTTAGTTAAAAAAATTTAACTTCTTGCTTATCTCAGCATACGATTAACTAATAAATCTTTTTGTTTTATAAAAAAATCCGATTAAAAACCTTATTCCCTCTTAAATTACCTAAAAACATTTCTTAAGCAAATGATAAAATCCTTTTCTTAAAACTGTAAATGAAGAATATATTTAATTTTGTTTCCAAGTTTAATTTACACTTCTAGTCAGAAAACTGATAACAATCTTAATATTTCTTGCTTCAAGGAACAACACATACCGTGTATTACAATCAAATTTCAAACCACCTATTGAAGAATATAAAGAGTATAATATTTTAATGCTATAAATGTTACATGGAATGTCCTATCAGAAACTGCATATTTTATATCGGCATTTTTAAATAGTAAATGTAAAATAATTGTGTAATATTAATAAAAGGATTTAATAAATAAATATGAAAGTATTGTAATACATTGTGTTTAATAAACGCTGAGGAACAAACATAATTTTTAGAATGCTTAATAAGAGATATTGATAAACCTAAAGAGGGAGAGAGAGAAAGTCGAGTGTATCATATGCGCACCAGACACGAACCTCTTTTCAGGAGGATACACAAGTCCTAGAGCGGTCCCAAGTTCTGAACCAATCTGGTTAGATATTTGTTCTCGTTTGCTGTTAGGGATATTATGCATCCTCTAGAGATGTGACGCTCTTCGTACGACACCTGCATTCTTTCTCTGAGCATTTCCACATTTCATGATTCTTTTTAAAGCAAAATAATTTTTTTTAACACTGCGACAAATTTTATCCAGCTTCGAGTCACTCACCTACTAGCTCTTGATTATTTTCATTCAGATAATACTTTGTAGACTTTCTTCCCGTTCCACCTTCCCCTCAAGAGAAAGTTTAACTGAACGACTTTCAAAAACTTAAATTTCATTTTCTATAGACACAGTTTGAGATTTAAGTTCAAACAACAACTCATATTCACTGATTATGATACAGATTCGAGGCATGACACAGAACTTTCTGCATTAATTTTTACTGCAATTGGAGGGCTCTCAAGAACATTATTTTGCATAAATCAGATGTTCTTTAGCAATTTTCAAGCATGATCTGTATTCTGTGATACACAGTAAAAAAAGTAATTCCATAAACCTTAAATGCTTGTTCAATATCTCTTTTAATTTATCCAAGATAATGCTTCTGATTATTCTTATGTAGATAATTTATTCATCAAATACATTGACTCTAGACACTGAAAAAAATATTATGAGTACAAATTCATAATCTACGCAAAAATCCTTTTTTACGAAATATTTATATTGCTTACTAAAATCACGCAATCAATTCTTTTCTATACATTTTTATTCATTAAATGATTAAAATCATTTGCTTCATTTTGATGAACAGAGGCGTTCCTTAAAAATTCCAATAACTTATGGATAGCAATAATAAATATTGAAAGGAAACGAAGCCAAATTTTTATTTATAAACTAATAATATTATTATCCTTACAGTTAAAAATACAAAGATTAATATAAAAAATGAGCATAACTAACATAATAAATTATTTATATCATTAACACTCTTATGGAAAATATTTAAATATTTACCCAGTGGAACAATTTCAAGAAATTTTTGTTTTTGCTTCCTATTTTCTTTCTAGGTTTTCGAAGCAACCAATGCTGTATTAAATTCCCATAAATGTTTTAGTTTATGGCCAATTTAGAAATACGTTTAACTTTTACTATTATTAATATTGCAAATAATTATTAAAAGTTATAAATAATTTGACATTCAGAAGCAGTAATTTTTTCATACGAATATTGTTTTTTGGAATGTTTAGCTTAAACTTACTTCTAAGCGACTAAATTTATATTGGAGATAGCACATATAAATTAAAAAAGAGAGAAATAATTATCTTAAACAAAACGAAAAAACATGATTAAGGTTGGCTTCTTTTTAATTTATAAGGCAAAAGATAAGATTGTCTGTGCATATATCTAAAATGTTTTTCTTTCATTATCCAAAATATATACTTAATTCAACCAACAGTCTAAAAATATGATTTTACTCCGTTGGGGAAAAGGTCTCTCTC
>BMAW01132102.1:0-67897 GCA_019974015.1 Nephila pilipes
ACACACACACACACACACACACACACAAGAGATCAGTGTTTAAATTCATGTTTTTTATTATTCATTTCTTTCTTACAATTTCTTTTTCTTCATCAATTTTTTTCTTTCCTTAAAGTTTTGGTGTTACGAATTGGCATAGTTTAAATTCATATAATTTTTTTTAGTCATAATTTTTCTTATTCTTCTTCGTTGTAACAGACATCGACTTTTATCAATATAACAGAAGTTTATATTTAATTATTTGCACCTAATAGGCTATAAATTCAAAATTCTCTTAAATCACAATTTTTTTTATTCCTGTTCAGACATTGGTTTGTAAACAAACTTCGTTTTTTTTAAATGAAAAAAAAAATGTTCCTATTAAGGAATATTTTCTTGTAAATAATACAATCCATTAAACATCAATAAAACCCATACAGGCGGTTAAAAAAGTGTTTTTTTTATGTTTATGATAAAATTATTAAATTATGTTGGTAGTAATTAAAATAAATAATTTTTTTAAAGAAATAATATGTCTCCGAATATATGATAGCTAAATTTAGAATGCAAGAAGCACATCTGTTTTTCAGGAGTAAAAAAAAATCTAGAGACTCTTGAACTAGTAATAGCAGAACTCTCTAATAATCTCTGTTAGCAACAATAGCTCTACATTGAAATAATAAAGATATTTTAGGCATATCTTGAAGCTTAACCGCACTTTTAGATTCTAAGAACTCATCATATCTACTTATAGTTGGCTCAGTGCCGAACTAAGGCTTCTATTCATACCTCTCACTTGCCTCCAGGTGGCTTCGTCCGTTTCCAATAATCTTCACTGCACAAATTCTCTGTACGAAGTTTATTCTAATGCTTTGGTTCTTCCATTCATGAACTGGAAGTTTCCCGTTGGATTATTTTAAGGTTTCGTTGGTTTAAGTCAGGTTTTTTAAGGTTTTAAGTCAATAAAGCGTCTCTAAGTTTTTATAATAGACTTAACTCGGAAATGACAACAGCTAATTTTTTTTCATCTGGTGAGTAAAATAAATTTAAGGCATCGACTAAAACTGAATATTAAAGGTTTTAATAGGAGAATTCGTTGAAAAAGGGAATTCTATTTTGGAGAGAAACACAACATCTTCATTGATTGAGAAGGAGATCAAAGCATTCTACGATTTAATTTTATAAAACAACAAGATAGTCAGATTCCAGAGGATCAATTAAATTGAAGTAAATTATTAATTAATAACAACACAAATACAAGTATGTGAAGAAAAAATAAACTATCAGATATATATATATATATATAAATATTACTATAATATTTATAAAAATACCACTAGTAAATTATACTATTATATCACCTGCATATTAAAATATATTCATGTTATTGACTGTAAAGAAATTATCGTCTGTTTACTAAACGTAGCTTTATCATATGTTCTGAAATACATAGAATATATATGGTTGAAAAGAAATATAATTGGAATATATATGGTTATGGGCTTGAAAAATTCAATGAAATTTACAAATTAAATTTTGTGTTCGATCGGGAAAAAAATTAACACATTTATAATCTCAATTATAACGATGTCTCAACATTTTTATTTAAAAATAACATCAAAAATCTCGAGTAAGTTTTTCAGTCTTCTAATCTTTGATGAATTCTAAAGATTTTAACTCTTTTTTTTTTATTTAAGATACTGCTACTCGCTTTTCATTTTCCTAAAAATATACGAAATTTTTATAATCATGGATAAGAATTCTATTGTCTTGTGCTTTCGGACTATTGGTAAAAATTTTGTTACAAAAACTAGGATTCGATGTAGCAGAATTAAAATTAGATAACTAACAAATAATTCCAAAAGCGTGAGTGCATTTGTTACAACTTATACTGTAACCATGTTAAGACTAGTAATAGCTAAATAGGAACGATTTGTTCATATTATTAACATGACAAATATTATAAAAATATATTTCTTTTTAACGGGAAAAATATATAACTTTTTTTTTCTTTTCGAAAACAATTTTTAGAAAAACATTTTTCTTGGTAACGTTGGGTACCAGAAAATTTCATTTGGTATCTCTAGACACGAATAATAATAGGTTTAATCCAAGTTCAAATTTCTGAATGTTTATTATAACAAGAAAATATCAAAAAACTTATATACATAAACATAATCCACATATATAAAAATGAAACTTCTTTTTCAAAAAAAAAAACTTGTTTATAATTTGGAAATAGACAAATAAATGTTTATTATAATAGAAATATTTACACAATTCTTATCTATTGATAAAAATTTAAAATAATTTTATACGCAAATATTTTAGATGAATATGTAATGAGAAAATTCACAATAGTGGCCTTCTTTAAGGTAAAGGAGCTCCCTATAAATATTAATTCTTTTTTTCCTCCCAAAAATCGTTAAGGAAAGGAATTATGTGTCATCATTTGTGGTTCTAGAAAATTAATTACTATTATTCTTTTTTAATCAGATTACCTATTTTTAAGCTTCAAACTTTTTTTTAAAAATTATGCACATGGAAAATATTACGAATATATTTGTTTTCATATACAAAACACGAAAAGTTCGTTGCAAAACATTTTATGAATGATGAATAGTTTTTTTTTTTTTCACAAAAATTAAATTTTTTGAGAAACTTGGGATTTTCTTATGTTTATCCATTTCTTTTCCTAACAAACAAATCAAGTACAAGGATGCTCAGAAGTGCACTTAATATTCATTCACAGCTTTTAGCGAAGTCACACAGAGTTTGTCCTTGATTCAGATTTGTAGCTGTAACTCGAGGTTATTGCGCAACCTACGCGTTATCTTCACGACCTTTGATACCGTAATTATGTAATTAACTCGCATAACTATTTGACAATTATAACACGATGTAATGCGTAATACTTGTTATTATCACACGCAGTGAATAATCCCTTGTTGGATTAAAAAGAACTGTTTATTTGCAACGTGAGAAAATAAGATAGTAAAATGTATTCTCTGAAATTTATTCTGTACAAGATACGCGCAGCTATATTTTTGACTAGGCATGTGAAGCTTTCACAGGACTACGTGGTGGCTTTGGAAGCCTAGTGGTCAAAGCGGCCGGCGTTCTTACCCTCGAGTCGTGAGCGCGTTCTCTGATGCTACTTAAGACCTTCTGTGCAGCAGGGCTAATGCACGTTGACTCTGTCGAGGCCTCAAGTCCTCCCTTGGAATGGAGTTTTAAAAGGGCCTTTCAAATGTTTTTATTACAACGTTGTTATGTATTTCACTTGGTGTGTGTTTGTCTGTTTGTGTATCAGTGTGTCATTAAATTTTCCGATCAGTAATTTAACCAACTTCCCATCAAGCTAGAGCTCTGAAACTTTGGGAATCGTTCTTACTCGCCTAACAATGCTATATTTAGATATTTTAGACAAGTTTTAACTATTATTTCAATATTTTTTTTATAATACAGCTAATCCCATTCACTTGGCACGATTTCAAAAATTGCCAAACTTGGCGATTTTTTTTGGCTGAATGTTAAGTCCGTGAAGCAGACCAGGGTAGCTACATTTAACAAAATACCGCCAAATAATTTTTTTAATAAACTTTGCCACCGTGTAAAAACGTTGCTTTTTGTCACGTATTTTATGTTAATTTTTTTTCCATACCGAATGTTATAATGTATTAAGCATTAAAATTTATCAATTAACTCTGCATTTTCACTAATTTGCATATTATTAATTTAATCGTAAGTATTTGGAGTGTGAGTGACGGTCGAGTTTAAAGGCGCAAGAGCTAAATGTGACCATGCTGTGCCTTAAAGCTGTGATCTAGACATGAGAAAAAATTAAAAAGACAAGCGATTGAGTGAAAGTATTTTTATGATGCAATAGCCAAATGGGACCATGCTGTACATCAAAGCTGTGATCTGGACGCGTGAAAGAATTGAAAAAAAAAGATAAAAATGGTAGAGAAAAAGATAGTCGAAAATAGGAAAAGGTCGTTAGAGTATCCTGGAGGCACGTCACTTTCCAATATGGGTCATATAGGTTTACCAAATATAGTAAACCCATACGAAAGAAAAAGATATCCAGAAGGGGTGAATGATGGTCGAACTTACCTAAGGAATGCAAACCCCTGATATAATTAAGCCTCAGGTGCAAGGTTCCCGGCTATAGCTCGGGTACCCATTTTAGTCGCCTCTTATGACATGCGTGAGCTGCAGTGGGACTATTCTTTCACACACAGTCACCACAAGGGTAGTTGAGCATTTGGAACATAAATTCGATATATTAAACTGTATATTTTAAAACGAATGTCTTTATTGAAAATGTTATCAGAATATTTAAAAAGGTATGTAGCTTTGAAAATTTCATTTATTAACATGTTGTACTTTATGTATTCCGCGTGATATACACACACATAACAAAAAAAAAACATTTTTAGGAGGAAAAGCTCAACAATTGTTTGTTTTTTGAAAGCGAAATATTATTTTATAGTGAAAGTTTGCTGACTGTCAATTCAGCCGTCAGATTTCTTTTTCGCAGGTGTTTATATTGTTACATCCCTGTCATAGCTCTTTGTAGACATCATTTTACAGATACATATCGTCAGACGATATTGTAATTGTTGACACTAGTGGCTGAACATATCAGATGTAGTTTGCGAAATGCCATCAATTGTTTCGAACAAATGACGATTTGTAAAGTGATGAAACGGCAAATTATGACTAGAATTTTGCAAGAGTTATTTAGCATTTCACCTGAGAATAGCAGAAATAAGAGATCTGTATCAATTCTATCTACACACACTGGGCTTTTCTTTCCAACTATTTCTCCATCAACTAGCATCAATGCAAAGACGTTTTGATCAAACTGAAGGAAAGGGTTAGAAAAAAAAAAAAACCTCGCTTAGAACTCTGGGAAAATTATTTCATTTTACTTCGAGGCAATGCTCCTTCGCACCGGTGAAGCATTTTAGGGTTAAAAACGGATAGCAACACTAGAACAGCTTCCATATTCCCATGATTTAGTACCCTGCGACTTTTTCCTTTTTCTAAAAATAAAATCTGAGCTAATAGAGACCCGTTTTGAGTTAGTGATGTAACGAATACCTTTCATTACTCTGTGCTTGAGTCACATCTAGCTTAAAAATATCAAGCAATGAATACTGAATTCCAAATTAAGACAATTAAGAACAAATCAAAATACTTTATTAATGGGCCCTGGTGAACAACTACTGTCGCTTTCTCTCGAATCCCAACTTAATAAGCCTAAATTGCGATTTAAATATAAAATCATAGTTTACCAATTTTACCAATTCTCTTATTAAGATTTCAATAATTCTCAATAACAGTAACTTCATTGCTTATTTCTTTAACTAGAATTCTCTTCAATCCAAAAAACTAATTTTGTAGCTTCAATCCAAATTATAAATCTCTATCAACAGTAAGTCTTTATCATCCCTCTCTTCAATTTCCTTTCAATTCTATTTCCCTTTTATATCACTATCTCTAAAACAATTCACAATAATTCTTATCTTCATCTAATTTACCTAGTTTAGTTTTTATTAACTTCACACTAGAAGCAACACGAGGGCTATTGGCAATGGACCTCCTAATTTTGAACCTCGGTCAAGTGACAAGGACAACACCTGAGCTGGCACCCCCCTCCTAACTTTCACACCAAGCCAATGGGAGGATTTAAGGCCCCGACAGATTTAACGTGCATCAGGCTCGGCTGCACGGCGGGTCTTTAAAGGCCAAGGACCGAATCCACGACTGAACGAAAACCACCAGTCACGAATCCGAAACCATGACCACTAGGCTGCCGCGGCTACTCTAATTTACCTAATCACATTTCAATTTGGTTGGGATGAAATTGTAATTTAATGCATTTTAATTCAGCATAAAGTCCTCGAGGTTAATGAAGAGAAATTCGCGAATAGGTCAATGACATAGTGGGGGTTGTTGAGAAGAAAACATCAAAGTAAAAAAAGTAGCTTTCTCCAAAAAGGTTTAATTGAAATAAAGAAAATTAGTTTTCACTTAAGCAGAACATGAAAGTGCCTGAGCTCAGTACTAAGACAACGAAAAGTACTGATCGACAATAATTTACTCTCACGAAGATATATAAAGTCTAAAAATATATTATCTCTCTCTTAAATTTTAAACTTTTCAAGTAATTTTCTCAATTCCTTTATTCTATTGCTCGTCGAAACTTTTAAATTTCTTCAAACATCCCATGATCTACTACGAATCCTGGGCAAATATAGATTCCGAAATTCAGTCTTACAATTTATTTCTTCCATTTAAATCGAGGATAAAATTCGAAGGGGTTAAGAACCCCAAGAAACCTTTTCCCACTACCGCTATTAAAACAATTGTCAGAAAATGGATTGTAATACACTTTTTGTCCAGTGAGTGAGTGTGATTGGATGTAAAGGTTGTTGGCGCAAGAACCAGATGTGGCTATGCTGCGCCAAACAAAATGTAACTGTGATAGACATGAAAAAATTTATAAAAAAAAGGAAAAAAAAAAGACAAATTGGTTGACAAGAAGGAGGGTCGAAAATAGAGAAAGATCGCTAGGGTAACCCGGGGGTGCGGTCACCTGTGTTTACCAAAGACAGTAAACCGCATAGGAAAGAAAAAGATCGTTTGGGTGCTTCGGGGAGAGTTATACTACCCATACTTACCTAAAGAAGGCAAGTCCCCGAGGTCTCCTGATATAATTCCCAGGGGCAGAGTGCCCGGCTATACCCCCAGATCCTGGGTACCTATTTTAGTCACCTCTTACGACATGTATGAGCTAGAGTGGGATTATTCTGTCATACCCGGTCACCACACGTGGCTTTGTCCACTGAAAGTGGCTGTAGTAACTTAGTGGTCATAGCCACGGCCAGTGGTTTTTATCCAGTCGTGGAGTCGAGCCTTGATGCTGCTTAAGACCCGTCTTGTAGACGGACCTGATGCATGTTAAATCTGTCGAGGCTCAAAGTCCTTTCTTTGATCTTGTGTGGAAGCGAGATAATTCGCCGATAGCTCTCGTGTTACTTTTAATGTGACGTTAATAAAATCAAACCAATTTTCCGGTGAAAAATAAGAAGAGGGAGATGTGTGAGTTGTCAATGTGAAATAGACTGATATAGGCAAACAATAGGTTTGCCGTAAATCGTGAATAAAGGCCCTTTTTTAAGCCCCGTGCCTTTATAGACAAACCTAGTAAATGATATGATACCGTCCATTGACTCCGTGGGAATAATTGAAGACAAATCCCGAGTAAAACACATTTTTCCGATATATTCATTTTATATATGGATAATTGAACAATAGTTACAATTTCCTTACATTTGACGACATAAAATCTCACATTTGAATGTCTGAGTTTCCTTTTCATGACACCAGTCACGTCGGGTTTCAGTCGTGCTGAATAACAAGAGCCTGCTGTCACGTAAGTGAAACCAAGCTTCGTAGTTCTAAAGCGTAGGGGTGGGGAAGGAAGTGCTAATTCAGGTGTCTGGCTGTTGCTCGGTAGCCGTTCAAAATTAAAGTATCCGTCGCCAATTGTTATCATGCCGCTATAGTGCAATTGTCTTAAAACTATGTCGACACACGGAACCTTTAGAACAGGAGGGACTTCCGGGGAACCTCTGGAGTTCTGTAATCTGGAAAATCTGGAAATGAAAATCTGGAGTTACTCTTGCCCATACGTCACAACTGACGTTGCGTTACGGATGTCAGCAGCCTCCATATATATATATATATATATATATATATATATATATATATATCACGAATGATATAAAATGTTTGTTCAACGTTAATGAAAAATTCAATACATGGTTTTTTTTAGTTTTTATTAACGTCGCACTAGAAGCAACACGAGGGCTATTGGCGACGGACCTCGTAATTTTGAACCACGATCAAGTGACGAGGACGACACCTGAGCTGGCACCCCCTCTCCTAACACCCACACCACGCCAAAGGGAGGACTTTGAGCCCCGACAGATTTAACGTGCATCAGCCCCTGCTACACGACGGAACTTTGGCGGCCGAGGATCGAACCCGCGAGGGAACGAAAACCGCCGGTCACGAATCCGAAACCATGACCACTGGACTTGCGACGCTGCGGGGCTGAGTTCTAATTTCAATACTTCCCAAATCCATATCAAATTTCTTCACGTTTAATTCGATTGGGTCTTAAGGGGGGCGGTAGCCTATTGGTCATGGTCACGATCTCATGGCGGGCATTATTTCAGTCCATTCATAGAATCCCATCACGTGGGTCTTAGATTTCCCCAGAAACAGTTGGCCGTGGTAGCCTAGTGGTCATGGCTTCGGATTCGTGGCCGTTCAGTCGCGGGTTCGATCCTTGGACGCTAAAGACCCGCCGGGTAGTCGGGGCTGATGCACGTTATATCTGTCGGGGCCCAAAGTCCTCCCGTTGACGTGGTGTGGAAGTTAGGAGAGGGGGTGCCAGCTCAGGTGTCGTCCTCGTCACTTGACCGTGACTCAAAATTACGAGGTCCGTCGCCAATAGCCCTCGTGTTGCTTTAGGGCGACGTTAACATAAACTAAAAAAAAAAACTCCCCAAAATACATGTTTCTTTTTTTAATTTTTACGGTAGACTATTGGTAAATTATGTGGCATAAAAGCTATTTCAGACAAATGAAATTGTTTATCTATAAAAAATAAATGCTCATTTGCAAAATAAACGTTCTTTGCTCTCACCTTTATGTAATTCATCCAAAAACTCGACGTAAAACGTACCAAATAGCAATAAATCAGTAGCGTATCTCACAGATTCGAAGCGATCACATATGCACCTCCTGAGTAAGGCGACTATTGCAATCGCTTCACTCAGGAGGTGCATGAAGTTCAATAGCAGCTTTATTTTTTGAACTCAGACACTTCCTCATCCCGTCTGGCTCGATTTCGTTATTTTTTTCATATTTAGGCATCCTTACTTTCTTTCTGTATGCATGTACATACGTTCTTTTGTTAAGTTATTTTTCTTTCGTTTCTATGAATGTAAATACGCAGATATACTTCATGCAAATATATTCTCTTTGTCCATATATTTGTTCAATTTAAGATGATTTTTTTTCACTGATTAAACGTTTATTATTTTTGTACCACATCTTTCTGTGCCTAATAAAGAGTTATCTACCTCTAGCGTACTTAACATGATGAAAATTTCATTCCCTTTGTTTTTTTACGTTTCTTACAAATACATTTTAACATACAACAAATGCTTTATGTTAAATCTTTGAATTCTTAATGCAAAATATTTCACGGTAAAAACTTCATCTTTATTATGTAAATTCCGTTTTTGGTTTTGAATAAAGTCTGGAGTCGGGAGATCGACTTGATAACTCCAAATCTTTGTTTGGGCTAGTCAGTATCCAAATGAAGGAGTTGTCTGTGTGAGTGAATGTTTATTTGCGTCGCAATGAGAAACAACAATAGGGCTATGGAAGATGAACCTCGTAAGCTCGACCTCAATCAGGCGACACTTGAGCTAGCACTCCATTCTCCAATTTTCTTCACTATGGACACGTGAGGACTTTCAGCTTTAACACATGTAGCATGCATCAGCCCTGCTACACAGCAGGGCTGATGCATGCTACATGTGTTTTGTGGCATCAGGCTCAACTCGATGGAAAGAATGTCAGTCGCGAGTTCCCGGCCTGATACTCCCGGGATACCCTAGCAATCCTTCTCTATTTTCGACCCTCCTTCTTGTCAACCAATGTTTGTCTTTTTTTTCACGTCTAGACCACAGTTAAATCTTATTTGACGCAGCATAGCCACATCCGGCACTTGCTCCAATAATCTTTACATTCACTCACTCACACTCCCGGCCTGATCACTTTTCAACCGCACCCACCTACAAGGGCGACACCTTCATTAATGAAACAAAATCGAAAAACTGATGTGTACCTAATACATTTATTTCAGTAAATATCGTCTAAATATATTAATTTAGAGAGTTTTAATCAGGTTTTCAGCGCCACATTTTTTTTTTATCGAATTCTCGATATTTATTACGAACTTTAGGATTTTCATGTGCTACAAATACTATTACGCATTTCTTGATGGCCGGATAGCGGCAAAGACGGATGAGATGAATTTCCTGCCACGAATAAGTAGTTCTATTAATAAGGGAAACAATTATGTAATTCCACGGATCTAAGAATGCCTAGATTGTAAGACGCGATGTTAGGTGTAGATATTCTATTCACGTTCTTCATGATTGCATCAATGAATACCAACATAGCCTGCGGAAAAAGGAAAAAGTAATAGTAAATAAAGATTTCCAACGAAAATAATGACTATTTCCTATTTGTCCAATTATTTAGAAGAATAGAGATAAATTTTAGCTGTAACTTTTTTTATGGTTAAGGTCCACTAAGAAATAAAATTTTGGCACAATTCTCTATTCATTATTTGTTTAAGTGAGTCATATATATATATATATTACGTAGGCGCAGTAGCCTAGTGGTCAGGGTTTTGGATTCGGGGCCGGCGGTTTTCGTTCAGTCGCGGGTCTTTAGCCACCGTGTAGATGGGGCTGACGCACGTTAAATCTGTCGGGGCCCAAAGTACTCCCATTGACGTGGTGTTGAAGTTAGGAGAGGGGGTTCCAGATCAGATGTCGTCCTCATCACTTGACCGAGGTTAAAAATTATGAGGTCCGTCGCTAATAGCCGTTGGGTTGTTTCTAGTGCGACGTTAATAAAAACTAAAACTTAAAATGTTTACCAAGAGAGAGACTTATTTTTTAAAATTTTTAGCTATATGTGACCGAGGGGCAGGGACGTTCATTCCCTCACCATCATTGACAGCGTGTTTGTAAATGAATCTCCAGTTTCGTTGTAATAATCTCCGAGGTGGACCCGAACCCAGTTTAATCAGAATAAGTTGCTAATTTTTCTTTAATTTTTATGATATTAACGGAAACTGATCCATTTCTGGTGTTCTGCAGTCGTAATATTTATGATAAACTGACGACAAACTTCGCAATTTTGGACCTCGGTTAAGAGACGAGGACGACATCTGAGCTGGCACCTTTCTCTCCTAACTTTCATACCAAACCAATGGGAGGACTTTAAACTCAACACATTTAACACGCATCAATGCCAGCTACACGACAGGTCTTTAGTGGAATCAAGGCTCGAACCCACGACTCGACGAAAACCGCCAGCCGCAAGTCTGTGACCATGACCACTAGACTATCATGGCTATAATTCCCTTTGGTACTTACCTTTTTATAGGTAAGTACGAGAATCATAAGCCCGAGGCTCCCTAGTGATCCTTTTCTTTTACATGGGATTTGATGTCTAAAGTAAGCGATGATGATGTGCCCCGGGATACCTTAGCGATCTTTCTCTATTTACGACCATTCTTTCTATCAATCAATTTTTACCTCCTCACCCTATTTCTTAGAGTCGAGAACACAGGGACAATTTGGCGTGGCTACGTCACGTTTGGCTCTTGCACCATTGAACTCAACTGTCACTCAAGCACTCACACTTTAGAAATATAATAAATTTAAACCCAATGATAATTTTAAAATCACTTTTTGTTTTACTATATACGTATGTGATAGGGAATATTCCAAATAATAATACGTATATAATTGTAATAGCCTAAATATTACACCTACGAGTAATAAGTTATTCCTGAACAATAATACAGTTAATGTTCATTAATACTGAGCCCATTAAACCGAATGTAACTAATCTGCATATTAAATTAAAAAATTCGTAAGTAATAAACACAAATAAAAAGCTAGGGTAGGAACGCAAAACTATAGGTTTATCATATTTGTACCACATGATTAGTGATTGTGACGTCATAATTCTTATTTTCCATGGAAACTGAGTGGAATTAAAAACCATTGAATTTTGTGATAAAATACTTTGAAAACTATGGAAATGGAGTTATATCTGAATATCACGAACATTTGACACCAATGCGTCAATTAATTGTTCAAAAAATTAACTCTATAGGAAAACAATAAAAGAGCCGCCATTTCTCCAAACCATTGCGATTGTCAAACGTGGTCAGTGCAGATGAACCTGAACCGTCAAGTTCTAAGCAGTGTTTTCTGACCAGTGGTCGATCGCGCACTCACGGTCGGCGTTATTTTTGTCGAGTCGCAGGTTTGAGCCCTGATGCTACTAAAGATTCGCCGTGTCGTCAAGCTGATGCGCGATTATTCTCGTCGAAGCCCCAAATCCTCCAGCTGGAGTCGAAGTTCGGAAAGGAAGGTACCAGCTCCGGTGGTTTCCTCGACACTTGACCGAGATTCAAAACTACGAAATCCGTAGCCAACAGCCATCATGTTACTCTCTGTGCGACGTTAATAAACAATCACATCACTCTGACCTAATACATATCGTATAAATGATGTGTTGATTTGAATTCTCTCTTGTACAATTATTCACCACTTTACTTCAGCTTTTTACCGCACAGAGTATTTAGCTATGTACATTGACTCATTTTATATGTTATTTTGTTTAATATCCGAGTGCATAGGTAATGTATCATAAATAATAATATATAGAATGATTTAATACATAGAAATTTTTTCCCTGTATATATATATATAAATTTTTAATTCTGAAGGATGAATGTGAAGATAGTTTTTATTTACCTTGAATGAAAAGCAGGTAATATAAAAAAAATTTTAGTCAATTCCTACTTAGGTCAACAAAGAAATTTTTTATTTTAGTTACTTTTTATTAAATAATTACAATTAATACAACTATGTATATACATATGACAGAATCACAATATTAAGTGGCAAAATAATTTTTTTTCTAGCGATTAACGTTAACGTTCAGCCAAAAAAAAAAAAAATCGCCAAGTTTGGCAATTTTTGAAATCGTGCCAAGTGGTTGGACCAAACTGCATTTTCACCAATTCAATTTAATTAAATGAATTAATATATGAAAAAACTGTATTTATATCAAGTGTCATCCACTAAAAGTTTTAAAAAATGTATTTGAACTTGAGTGGATGAATAAAAAGTATTTTATTAACGACTGAAAATTAGAACAAGATATATAAGGGAGAGTGTGAGCTAATAGTAGGAATTTAAAAAAAGAGCATAAAAAGGGGAAATAGTGTTCTTGATAAGAAATGCAACAAAATAAGATTTCACTTTATTGTAAATATTTATTAGGAAAGAGAAAGCTAAAAATAAATTATTGATTATTTTTATCTTCAGAACTCACTGATTTTCTCAATTTCTTCCTAGAAATTCTGGTAAACCAGAATAGAGAGAGAATCGGCGGAAATCTATAGATATGTTGGTTGGAACAGATCTGAATTGCCTTTCCGAGGATTCGCAAGCATGCACCATAGACATCTGAACAAGAAAGACATTTTTAACCGGGCCAGTTATTATGCTTTTTATATACTCCTAGAAAAGAGGTCATGGCAAAAAATACCTTAAGATTTGTTTTATTAACTTTGCACTTAGAACCCACACGAAAGCTATTGGTAATGGACCTGATAATTTTGAACCTCGGCCAAATGATGAGGACGATGCCTGAGTTGGCTTGCCGACTCAGTGCGCTGGTCAAAAGTCGGATTTATTTTTTTCGACACTATTTTCATTTAAATAGGTGGTAAAAATAGTACTTAAAAACAAAAATTCATTCAACTATGTACGCCTAGTTATACTACATAACATCAAAAATACATATCTCTATTATACGTATTGTAAACTCAACTATAACCTTAAATCCCAGATTTTTTTTTTGTTTTGTGATTGTAAGGGAGGAAGTAGTCGCTTAGGATGGAAGTCGAGAAGAAGACATTAATTTTCTTGCAGCAATTTCGAATTTTCAGCAGTCACTAAAAATAGAAATCGTTCTGAATCAAAACAACAGATTGATGCCTTGAAAATGCAAATGGCTGACATTTGTGATGGATGAATTGCTTCATCGGGATCTGGGAAGTTCTACATTGATCTACGAGGAAATAAACGCTGTTGTTATTGACAGTGATGATATCATGAACTCGTAACTTCTTGCGCTGGAATCAGACGATGCGCATGAATTGTAATCCGTCTCTCTCCGGTGTCTACTTCCACACTTTAAAATGAAAGGGAAAGTAACATCCAGAAGTGCTGTCAATCCACATACCCTCGTTCTCAATCATTTTGATGTAAGAAGAGCACCGCACTCTGGCATCTTTTATGCGGAACGCTTACAACATAAGCTTTAAAGTAGAGGAGGCTAACCTTTTTTGAAATCAAGGATGCAATGAAAACAGAAAACATTGTTCGCTAAAATAATTCCGCTATTAATGAGAAAAAAATACGGTACTGAGTCATGAATGCGGGGTTGGTCATCCCCTGCTTCAAAGTATTAAGTGTTATATTTACAAAAGAATAAAATACCAATATTGATAGATACAAACATATATAAATGATCACAACACTCGCAATTCCTCTTCGAAATTTCTCAGGTTTTCACGCTTTTTGTTTTAATATTAGCTTTGGTCGAAAATTCTTGCTCTCAAAAGATACGACTTGAAAATTTTTTTTTTCGTTAAGGCCATTTTTTTTCTCGATCTGTGTATTCATATTTAACAGGGATCTAGAAGAATTCCGAATAAACCATGTGAATATACAGGGAGTTCCTTCAAATCTCAGAACAGACAAATTCCTCGCTTGGAATGCATAAAAATGCCCAAAGAACGTGCCTCTACGACCCACGAGAAAATTACAAAAGAAAAGTAAGATGTCATATCCGGGGCTAGCAAAAACTTTATTGGAAACATGAACTTAAATATTTGCATATGTTTGCTTAGGAAGTTATTAAAAATGTCCACCGTGCAATCGAGACATACATGCGCTCGACGTGGAATGACGTCAAACCGTCGTTTGAATCGGATTTAAAAGGCTACATCTAATATCTATCGGATTTAAAATGCTGGCTGCAACGGGCGCAGCCAGCCTTTTTATGGCGCACGTATTGTTTTGTACATTTTGAACATCTTATGCAAACACATGAAAATACAGAATTTCATGTTTCCAATAAAGTTTGTTTTTCCTTGCATCGGATATGACATCATTCTTATCTTTTGCATTTTGCTCGAAAACTATGGATCGTAGAGATAGTGTTCTTTAAATATTTTCATGTATTCCAAGCGTGGAACCTATATATGCAGAGTTTTGGGGGATCTTGATGAGAAATTCCGTGTGTAGATCGTCCTACGAGAGCCGAGCTTGTCGGTGCCAGCATTATACGACAACCATGTGTCTCCCTCCTGGACTGTGAGACAGTAGAATGATATTACTTCAAATGTTTTTGAAGAGATGAGATCGAATTCCATAACTGGCTGTAAGAGCCTCACATTACCTCTGTAAAAAAGTGTAATTAATTATATATATCTTCAATAAATAAGTAGTGAAAGTAACTGAACTTATAAATTACTTTGACAATGATTGAAACGAAATATCAGGAACGACAATGTCATTAACATCACCCAAACGCCACTGAACCACCCAACCATTAGATATTGATTGATTGACTGTTTATTTGCGTCACACTTAGAATCAACACGAGGGCTACTAGTGACGGACCTACTAATATTGAAACTCTGTCAAGTGACAAAGATAACACCTGAGCTGGCATCTCAATCTCCAAACTTTCACACCACACCACGGGAGGATATGGGACCTCGATAGATTTAACGTGCATCAGCCTTTTGAGGCATTAGGCTGGGAACCGTAGTTACGCCGACATTCTGTTTGCCTGGGACTCGACAGAAACTAAGCCGCCTGCACGTTTTCGCGACCATGACCACGAGGCTAACGCGGCCACCACTTCTTAGAGAAGGATATAGTTTCCTCAGACTGATTCTATGACAATCATTGTGACGTAACTTGCTTGATCACTCAAAATAGTATATGACGTCATTTTTATAGCAATTAGGTGCGTATTTAGTTTACGATACCATATAAAAATGTTTGTCATTCACATTTACTGAGTTCGATTCTCCACAAATTAGTTCATACGAGGGTTAAATAAGTCTTTTGAAATTCCAAGAGATGGCGCTCGTAACATTGAAAATAATTTGGTTTTAGTAAACATAATGACTCACTAGACAGTTGTCTCAGTTACTCAAATTCGTGATCATGCCGCCTTTCGCACCTCAAAAAATTTTCGTCATAACTTTTCTGGCCAATGAGACCATCTTCGCCTCTTTTGGAAAAGATTCATCGGAAGCAACCTAAGGTTTTGACTTTTGTTCTATTTCCTTTGCATAGTGTTGAATATAGGTCTCACTGACGGTGACAACTTGAAACGGCAGCAATCAAATTTCGATGCTGCAGCAAATAACTGCCAAATCAAAATTAACTTATGAATCAATGTCAAATTTGGTTTGGCTCCGTTTAACAGATGGCAACACCCAAAGGTAACAATAATTTACTTAAATGATGCAAACTGTCTTCTAATACAAGTATTTTTAAAACCTTCCTCGTACTGCATGGATTTTTCTCTCGTTCATAGTTCTTCCATTATGAATTCGAATTTTTCGAAGAACATTTGAAGTGAATTCACGGAACATTAAGTATTTCATTGACCACATATTGAGAACCACTACCGTATACTATATACTTCGATTTAGAAAAACGATTTTATATTTTAGGCTTTGCATACAGATACCACTTTTTAATTAATTAATTGGTTTCCAATGAATCCTCTGAAGTTGAGAAATTTGTCTTACAAGACAAGCATTTTTTTATTAAATTATGCACATATTTTTTGAATAGTTTTTTTTCTTACAAACATTTTGCAGGAAATCAAGTTAAAATACTCATACATATATTGGGTTTAAAAATTATTCTAAGAGAAGTTTGGTGCAACTTTAAATTTAATTAGCTTGCTGTCTCCAAACTGTTTGCCTCCATCAAAAGGTGAAAATTTGACACTGATTTATTTTTCAAACATATTGCTTTTCTACACATAATCTTTTCTCATTTATACGCTGAAATATAAACTTAATAATCATTTTATCACTCTTCTCTACTCACTTCCTCGTGAGCTGTTGCTCCGCTCTTGAAAGATAGTGAATCGGTATCCGACAACAGTTTGGCGATGATTGAGGACTAATACGATATAATAATGTGGTGCACTACTATGATTCAAATGGAGATAATGACTTTGAATAAGATAGTTATTTATTATAAATAATGAATGCCTGTTTTTTATTGAACGATTCTGGAGCAATGTATCTATAATTCCAAGTCATGACGCAATAAAGCGGGGGAGGTTGCGTGACTCACTCAACTAGTATTAGCTGAGAATCAGCGTATATCCAGCAAAACGCTTATGTGCTAGGCAGAAAAAGGGGATTTCCCGAAATAATTTTGTTAATTCAGCAATTCAAAGGGGCTGTGATATTACTATGGCACGCACGATTCCAAAGTGGAGATCAGTGTATTTCAGAATAGAAGAAAAGTCTGGGAGTTAAAAATAACTGAATAAAAAGAGAAATGATTAATTTAATGTGTCATCAAACACACATACATAGTAAGAACAAAAAATTCTCGGAGTAGTTGCTTGTTATTAAGCAGGTTTTCTCTGGATGGGAAATTTCTGTTTTAGTGGCTAGCAACATTACTAAGGAAAGCTCTGAGCCACATGCCAATCCATCCCTTTCGGAGGAAATTTACAGCTTGTTTCTGACAAAGCAGTTTTGGAACTCTCCCGATTTTGAAAGTGGTCATCAGAACAGCAAACCAACGTCAAATTGTGAGTTTTGCTGCATAAATCACCAACTGAGATCCTTCACATCCCGAAGAAAACATACGGGTAGAATAGAATGAAAAAAGAAACAGTAGCGTACAAGCGGGAAAAAGCGTCTTCGTCAAGATTTTACTAGCATTCTAGATTATCTGAGATGGCGCTCCTTCTCTCCCATCGCAAACGAATGTTAAGCTCGTTCGACAAATTGCATGCAACAAAAAACTGTCAACAAAGAACTTTACATCGAAATTCTTAGATACCTCATGACGATGCCCCAGTACATCGCTCCCTAAATGTTAAAAAGTATCTTGCAAGATACATTATTACCAATTTGAGACACCCTCCCTATTTTCCCGACCTAACAACAGGAGATTTTAATCTGTTTCTACGACTAAAAATGAAATTGATGAGATACCGAATTAACAATCCAGATGAAGTGATGGATAATGCGACGAAACAGCTAAAGGAACATTTCAAAAAGGATTTTTAGGTGTGTTTTGAGCAGTTATATTGATGGTGGAACACTTGTATAAACGAAGGAAGAGATATTTTGATGGAAAATAGGTAAAAATAATGTAAATAGTTTTAATACATTGTTATTGACCGATTACAGGAAGTTTTTGGTCTCAGTACACACACGCGCACGCGCACACGCACACACACACACACATATATATATGCAGAAAGAGAGGGGGAAAGAACAACGTGTGTTATTTGAGAAAGGGACGCCTAGATCTAAGAAGGTTAACCTACTGAAAATTAACCTACTGAATTTCTTACTTTACAATAAACTTAACATATTTTTATTAGATGAATAAGCTTTTTTTTGGATTAGGGTCGTTTATTTTTATCAGTTTCCTATGTGTTTCTTTCGAGCTGGATAAATGGCTGTAATACCTTGAAACTTTATGGTCAGTATTTTGTTTACAACGAATACCACTAGTTGGAATAATGACGATGCTAAACATTTAAATATCGCTAAGCTCTTCAATTCTCTTATGAAGTAGTGTGGGAGTTAGATGGAATGATATCTCTCTCATTTGTCGTCTCATCCGATCGAGGCCAGAAATACACAGGTTCGTTGTTCTGTTTTGTTGCTCTAATATAACAATAACTGAAAAAAAATCATCAATTAATATATGTTTCTTTTAAACAAAACATATATGTATCACGCTATTTTTCCAAGATAAATTGTATAAGATTTCTGTTAATAAATTTCCATTTTTTTTATTGGCATTTTAACTTTTGTTATCTTATCGTAATTTATTTAATTCTTCCAAAATTTTCTGATACGAGATGACCTTGAAATAACAGCGAAAACAATTATGTCCTTTTTGTCAGCATTAATTCATTATTTTTCTTTCCCTTTGTAAATTCTATTTTAGACTATTTGTATACGCGGTTTTAACTAGAAGCAATTCACCTCTTAAATGTTTTAATATATATATATATATATATATATTTATAAAACAAAATTAAAACTTGGCGTATGACGAATAAGTTCTGAAAAACGATTTGAAAGTGTGCAACACCCATCGCATCATACATCCTTTTCTAATTTTTGTTTTTCTAATTTTTTTTTCTTCGAACTTTCTATATTCTTTATTCTTTCGCAATGACAGCATTCAACAATCCCCTTTGATGTTTTTTTTCTGTTTAACATACATTTTATGTGTCACATACATTTTATATGTCAAGCTTTCACAAACAACAGCTAACTCGTTTCGAAACTAATTATGTCATTCTTTACTATTTGACAATTTCTGAATGCCATAATCTCCATCAAAGGGTTCCCACGATTTGGTTTTCGTATTCTTTAAATTTTCTTTCCTTTTTTCTTAAAGATGAATTAGAAAAAAAAAATTTCTTTTTCTTTCTAGTTTTTATTGTATCCCAATTTTTTCCACACACGTTTTTTTTTCCTGAATATTTACGCTCTGGGATTCTTTTGTACATCGTATCTCATTTTCTTGATTGTATGCATATCGTAAACATCCTCTAATTGACCTTGATTTAACTGGTATTCGGTTTAACTGCTTCAGCTGGAAGAAAATTGATTCAAAACCTCTCGTAATGCTTTATCTCAAACTTCTAGTTTTTTGTTAGATACTTTGCTCTTTCGAGTGGTAGATGTGTTATTGTGTAGTTCTTGCTATTGTTTTTTGCAAACAGTAAGTCAAAAAATTTTGATTGATAAAATGAATGAATGTAGTAACATGAACACGGAAAGAAAATTACACTCCAAAACACTGAATGAAAATGTCAGCGATTGTGGTTGATTTTATTCACGTCGAATTGAGAACCAACCCGAGGGTCATTGACGCCCAAATTTGAACCTCGGGTCAAGTGGAGAGGACGACATCTGAACTGACTCGTCCCACTTCAAACTTCCACACCACGTCAATGAGTGAACTTGACTTCGACCAGATTTAGGGTGCATCAGCGTCAGCTACACGGTGGGTTGAAAACGTATGAATTCGGATGAAAATATAACAGTATAATAATGATGTATATGTCAGTGTTTCTGCGTTTTTATTTTTCTGCTCATTTTGCGTATGAGCAAAGTGATACAATTCTGTCTTTATGGTAATAAGCGCAGTTATTAGGCTAGGAGCCGATTCTGTCTAGATAAGTTAAGGTGACATTTACGATAAATTATTGATGGAATGTGGGTGGGTGTTTTTGGCGAGTTATACCACTAATATATGA
This sequence comes from Nephila pilipes, assembly GCA_019974015.1. Classification (NCBI taxonomy): domain Eukaryota; kingdom Metazoa; phylum Arthropoda; class Arachnida; order Araneae; family Nephilidae; genus Nephila; species Nephila pilipes. Next base: position 20,461 of record BMAW01132102.1, read on the forward strand.
CGAAGTCTTTGAATTACTGAATGATTGAGCCCCCAAACAATGAATAATTTGGAAAAGAAAAGAGAAAACATAAAAACATATTCCATCAAAACAAAACAAAAATTATTCGACTTTTCGTGCTTTATCTTTTTTGCAAATAGCTAAATCGAACTACTAGGAATCCAATGAAATAGCTAAAGCTCATAACCATTGTGCCGCTGAGGCAACCTCCGGGTAGAGATGGTTCTACGAATGAGGTTCCATAACCGGGACAAATTCAAAGAGGATCTGGAGACAGAACTGGAAAAAGAACAGTTCAATGTTTAACGGATGTTCTGGCAATCAAACTTTATGATTCAGAGACTGTTTTGAAAGTTTAATTCTATAAGACACTTTTTTGTCAATATGTGAAATAAAACCCTGTATAAAGGAAGTCTTGTGCATAGAAATTTTTTTTTTCAGGTCCTATAACTGAATTATAAAAAATTATAGTAAGTAAGTTAAATTCATTTTTATTACACTCATATTCGTATATTTACATGCTGGGCCTCAAAGACTTTGTTAGTTGAGCATCAGCTTCGAGATGAGCGAATTTGAGTTCAAGGTTATAAACGTACAAGGCATGATTGAAAGGTAATACCTCCATATTGAGTTTTTTAACTTTTGCCAAATTTCTTTAATTCTTGTTGTACCTCTAATGTAATTTTAAGCATAATTTTAGGTATTGTAATCTCAGTAATTTCTTAAAATAGCTATGTATGTATCGACCAATATCTATATTTTATTCTTTTTGAGGCAGGAATTTTTCTCATTGTAGTCTTGATATCAAAAGATGGCAACCCTTTCCTAACGCTAAAATTATATTTAAGTGCTCCGCGCAAGTAAGTGTTCCCAGACTTCAAAAATATTGACAACTATTGCCTAGAAAAAGGCAGTTCAATAGAAAATCAGAAGGGCACTCAAATCACAAGCATGACATTTATATATATAACTCCCTCATTCTTTAACTTTCAAACATTCTTGCTATGGTCTTTCAAATTCAATACTTTATCAAATGACACATTCAATCAAATGGCTGACATGAACACGCAAGATATTTTGTTCGACTTATAATAAAACTGGAAAAAAAAAAGAGAAATTTTACTACGCGCATTTTTGTTTAAATTACTATTCAAATCGATATCTCTTGATCAACGTCTTCTTTCTATTCCAAATAATCTCATTTCAAACCACAAACGATCGATGAAAAACATAATTTTCTCCAAAACATGTTATTGAAGCTCAGCGATGCGTATTTGAAGCAAGCCACCTGAAACCGAAATGCTGCGCGCCCTTGAATGATATGGATAACTCATTTCTATTCCCCAACGAGTGTGTTTTGAGTCAAAAACGTCGATTCGCTTCTCTACAGTCCTCTCAAGGTGTTGCGTGTGACGTCACGAACAGGTGTACTTTATTGTTTCCCATATTGCGAAATCGCCAGAATATGTGGGAGTAGGATCGAATCAGAAGGGCATCATTGTGCAACTATCAGATTGATTTGAGCTCCATTTCAAATCTGATTAAAAACAATAGAATAATGTATTTTATTAAACAAAACAGGTATTTTATAGATACAGATAATTTGGATTCTGTTTCATATTTTAGTATGATATAGAGTTTTTTTTTATATGGATAGGAGAATGTTGAAAATGAAACGAGAAATCGCCACATGATTAAAATGGAAATATTTTAAATCATTAAAATCCAGTGATGAATTAAAATATTTATTACATAAAAAGTCGTTGCAAAATAGTTGAAATCCAAACGCGTTTTTTTTAATACGAGGTTTGGTTTTCTTTAACCTCCGATCGAGCTGCTAAACAACCATACAATTGATAGGAGCTGGGTATACTCGGTAAGCGAGGGCACAGCTAACTATAACATCTGTTATTACTGACGCCATCTTATGATTTTCAGCTTAGCTGTAGGTACGCAAACATAGATGGCACAACTCAACTCACGAAGCGCGAGTTGCGTAGTGTTAATTGATTTCTTCAAGCAGAAGGGAATAATGCAGTCGAAATACACCGAAAAGAGAGCTGAGCAAACATGAAAACTTTATGAGAGATGATGTTGAGCGTAAATAGTGTAGACAACTTAAAAACGCGTGAACCAACGTTCACAATGAAGGGGCACATGATTACAAGTCTATTCAAATAAACCTTCAATATCAGGAAGGTTACGACCACAGGATTTGGATCAAACAGGTGTCTTACTTGTTGAGTTTATGGAATTGGGGACTGTGATCAATGCAGCTGTTTATTGTCAGACTTTACGACGACTGCGAAGAGCCATTCAAAACAAAAGAAGAGGACTGTTGACTTTTTTTGTCCGTATTCACGACAACACCCATCCTCACAGTGCTGCTGTAACCCAATAGCTTTAAGATTAGTTTAAATATGATATAGAGTGGGATGTATATGATCACCAACGTATAGCCTTGATATAGCGCCGAGCGATTTCAATGATTCTCTTCCTTAAATTGAAGAATTGGATAGGAGGTCTAATCTTCCAGACTAATGAGGAGATTTCGAAACAAAGTGCAGGTACGTGCTGCATCACTAGCGGCAACGTTTCTCGATCGGAAAACTCGTCCACCGATATCCCAAATGCGTGAATCTTCACTGTGATTATGTTGGAAAGTAACCGTGTTTGTTCATAACTTTTGGTAACAAATGCATATTGTACTATATTCTTGTCTTTTTATGGTCCTTCGGAGGTTGAAAAGAAACGGCCCTCGTAATTATTTAAAAAGAGTTGCAAAGAGGTTCTTGAAAGATGCAAAAACTGATGGAGTTAATGGATGGAGTTAAGGTATAAAAATATTTTTTTATGTGAACTGTAACAGCTATAAAAATGTGTTTATAAGAAGATATTAATGTTATGTTGAATTGAATACATGAATAATTTTACTTGCTATATACTTTCAACAACATCTTAACCAATAACGTATGAAATTAGTTACTATAATATACACTACGTGACACTGAAAGGGCAACACCAAGAAGTAGCCAGAAAATTATGAAAATTTCAGGGTAGACGCACGTTACCGAGTTATGCGAATGATATGAAATACGCAGCTCTTCAGCGCACGGTGACGAAGATATAAGGGAAGGAACCTGCGGAATGTTCAATTTTCGTGCCGTCATTTCTGCTAAGAAAATCATCATAGAAAATTTGTTGTTCTCTTAGAGGACGCGTGTAACAGCTGAGAATGCAGGTCGTTATCAACAGAGGCAGTTTCAGCAGACATTCGAATTTACGAGGGGCATGATGAGAAAGGAAAGTTTGTCCATACGACAAATTTCAGCTGTCACACACCTAGATGCTTCCACAGGGCATTGGGTGTAGCGAATATGATTGGAACAGGGTAATGTGGCAAGTTTGAGGGGTGCTGATGCAGCCAGAGTGTCGTCAGCATGCATGGATCTATGCATCCGCCGACAAGTGGTGGCGGAACCGGAAGCCACTTCCACCTCTCTTCTGCAGCATATTAAAGACACCCTGGATATTCCCATATCGCCGAGAAACATTTCCCGTCGATTGGTTGCTAGTGTATTATACCAACGATTGGTTGCTAGTGTAACGTCGTGCACCAACGGCATCCGTTAAGAAGATTGCCGTTGACTCCACAACATAGACGCCGAAGGCCATAAACGGTGCAGGGCTCGAGTGATGTGGACGATGGAATGGCACAAGGTCGTGTTCTCAGATGAGTCTCGCTTCTCTTTTTCCAATGACAATCGCCACGTGCGAGTGTAACGTCGACGTGGACACAGGTCCAATCCAGCAGCTATTGTGGAACGCCCTATTGCGCTACATCATGGTTTAGGGTGTAATAGCGTCACCTCTAGTTTTAATTCAGGGCACTATAACTGCCAAACAATACGTGGATGATGTGCTATGGTCAGTGACACTCCCTTACTTTCTTTGGGTGCCCAATTCCCTTTATCAGCCCTATCGCGCACTGCTCGCATCAGCCAACGAGCTCTGCAAAGTGTACGGATGCTTCCTGGCCACCGTTCTCTCTAGATTTTTCACCAAATGATCACATTTGGAATGTGATTCGACGCCATTTTCAGACCCTGCCACTGCCGCGTTCAGAAGACGAACTGTGACAAATGATTGTCAGGAAATGGAGAGTCATTCCTCGGGACACCATCCGTACTCTCATTGACTCTCTACCTAGACGTGTTGCTTCGCGTATCGCCGTCTTCGGTGGTCCTACAACCTACTGAGCCGACGCTGTTCTCGCTCTGTATTATGCATATCATTTCGAAATAAAGATCTCTTATCGTTTGTTGCTGTCTCGGTTAGCCGAGTTTCATCACTTTCTGGTCACTCCTCCTTGGTGTTGCATTTTCAATGTCGCGTAGTGTATTATAGAAGTATAATTACCCTCTCTCAAATCTAGGCTGGTGTTTGTGCGTGCGTACTAAAATGCGATGTAATTAACAGGGAATAAATTTTTTTAAAAAATGAATTTGCCTATTCCATCCATTTTCGAAAACTTTTTTTTTTAGTGATTCTTCTCTAAAATGGGCTTTCAGATTTTTAATAATATTCAAAAATTATTTTTATAACTCATTGAGAGAAAACCTTTCCTTTTTTTCTTACTTTCAATAAATATAAGATTTAATAAATAAAATTAGAAATTTCGTATGACTAATATTGTGTTCCAAAATGCCGTGTATAGTTTGCAAGGGTTTCTTGAACGAGTATTCTATTTATCCAAATGTTTCCAATGCGTTACCATGACAGCAATTGAGATGAGATAAAAAGCAGTTACATGATTTAGATATAGAAAATATGAATGATAATTTTAGTGAGATGTTTATAAATAATTGACTCGCGTGTATGAAACATATAATTCATCGAAATTATTTAGGGAGCAGTACTTTTAAATTGAAAATAAATCAATTAGAATTTTTAAAAGTTTTATTAAAATGAATGTAAATAAAAATATAAATTCTAACCAAAGCACTTCGAATAATCATTGAAAATTCAACATTTGATGAATCGTAACAATACGAAGGTATGCTTAAAAATTTCGAACAAAAATTTTCAAAATCAGAATAGTTTATAGGTTTTCAATACAGTTTGAAATAAAAATGTTCTACAATCTGCACACGTATTTGGCTTACTGTATTAACTGTGTTTGTGTTACTCTTAACTGTGTTTGTTTATTGCATTTATTATTCAAATATTTCTAAGTATTATGAGATTTTTCGCCAATAGCCCACGAACTGCTTCAAAGGGCAATGTAAATAAACGGTCGACCTATCCCGTTTATTATTCCCAATTATTTAATCCATAATCTAAAAATAAACTAAATATTAACTTAGGAATCTAAATGAGAACTAAAAATGTACAGTATTATAGATAGATCAATTCTATGCTTGGATGCAGTAAACAACCTAGAAGTAAAGAATTAAAAAAATTACTTTTAAATTTGTTTAGAATGTCATGCTCAAGTATACATGTTCTGTCTGCGCGTGAAATAATGGCAGAGGTAGGGTCCCATGTCCTGGTGCCCACCCCCGGGTTTTTTATATACCAAATATTAGTGAGGAAAAAAGTTTTAATTTTGCATCAAATAAAAATGAAATAGTTATGTTATTAATTTTAAACACTTTATTTAATTAAATAAAAAATACAAATGTTCAGCTTTTAAGAATTTAGAGTAAAAACGGCGCAACGTAACTTTAAACTAAACTAAAAATATTTGTTTTAACATATTACGAATTCACTATAAACGTGATTGATTTTTTGATATTATGGCATGTTGAGCAACAATTGCTATTATCCTCATTTCCACGCTATTTGGAGGAACAGAGATTTCATTTTTGTTCTCACTTAATTTGAAAACAAAAATATAAAATTATCAAACAATTTTCTTTTTATTCTGCAAAATGGTTGCCATAAAAGAAAAATAATATGATTTTGAAAATAATTAAAATTTAAGAAATAATGTAACTAATTAAAGATTATAGTTTTTCGTGCTCTTTATTTACTTATCTTTACTTACCCTTTTTGATCTCTAGATCACCAGCAAGTGCGGAATTAGTCATTGAATTTTATGATATGCGACGATTTATTGGCAGAAGATTATTTCTTTCAGGAAATCTCAAGTGCGTGTTTCATCCACATATCCACTCGAAATAGAATATTTATTACATGCGATTAATTAAATGAAAGCTGTAAACTAAAAGATGCAATATAAATGAGCTCTAAAAATTTATAAAACCGCTTTTGGAAGTTAACCCGAGTTTAGGCTGGGATATTTGGAATTCCTTAAAAGTTATCTGCTTCAATATTCGTTAATCATTATTCGGATGGCTGAATGATTTAAGCATTCTTTTGAAAAGAGACATTAAAAAAACTAGGAGACGCAAAGCTTATTAAAACTGAATTTTCTTCGGGTTTTTTTTACTTTTGCTCTTAATGTTACAAATTATTTTTGATGCAAATGTGATGTGATAGTGAAGTTTATTGGCGCAAGAGCCAGATGTGGCCACATACTGCGCCAAACAAGGTAAATATGTGATCTAGACGTTAGAACAATGAAAAAAGATTGGTCGACAAAAAGGGTCAAGCGAGAAAGCAAAGTTTATTGGCGCAATGAGCCAGATATGGCTGTGCTGCACCAAAACAATATTTAACTGTGGTCTAGACTTGAAAAAAATTAAAGAAAAGACACAAATTGGTCGACAAGAAGGAGGGTCGAAAATAGAGAAGGATCGCTAGGGTAACCCGGGGGGGCGTCACCCGTGTTTACCAAAGACAGTAAACCCCATAGGACAGAAAAAGATAACTAGGGTTCCTCGGGGTCATGATGCCCATACTTACCTAAAGAAGGCAAGTCCATGAGGTCCCCTGATATAATCCCCAGGGGCAGGGTGCCCGGCTATACCTCCCAGATGCTGGATACCCATTTTAGTCACGTCTTATGACATGCATGAGCTACAGTGGGACTATTCTGTCATTCCCGGTCATCACACGGGTCTTTTTGATGCAAATAAAACATATTTTCTGCCATTTTGCACTTGAAACTTGCATGTAGGTTTTACTGAGGTAAAAATTTCGTTAAGAGAAGAATGTATGAATAGTTATTCGTCCGAGTTAGTTTCATGTATGCGAACGAAACTGCCATGATTGCACAACATTTATGATTATCTATTGTGATCTCTGTATATACAACGCTACATTTCTCAGCTAGATCTCTGGAGCATAGAATGAAAATCAAGGTTAATGTATCCAAAAGTGCATGCTTCTTATTTACGCTAAAATACCAATATCTAAAACATTTAACTTCTGTTTTAATTTTCGGCTAGCTCGTCGCCTAGGTAAGACATAACGCCAGGGTTGTCTTTAGATGCAAACATTTTCCCCATACTAATCTCTCTCTCTCATGTCTGTAAAGAAGCTCTCAAAAACTTTAATTTACTTTGAAGCCTGATCTCTCGAAAGAGTAATCTTGCGATTCGGCATTAACTTCTGTTCTTAACTTCCATCGTAAGATAAGAATTTATGCTTCCAAAATCTGGGGACCTAAAGCTATGCCTCATTTTAGAAAATTTCACGTCCTTTAATAGAGAGTATCGCAGAATGATAGTGGGCAGGTTGTGTGGGTTGTGTTAAACAACAGGATACCATATATTAATTAATTTATATTGAAATAAAATAAAATGCTTTGTTATACTTACTTTTTCTTTGTGAATGTAACATATTTTAGGGTGCTGGTTGCACCCTAGAATAAGAACAAAAAACTATAGTTTCCTAGGTCAGTGGAGCCGATATCTAGCAGCAGCAATATTGTGGTGGATGATGTCACTAAAACGTTGTCTATGTAAACTTTATGGAGGGGTTTCCTAAACAACGTTGTGTGACCGCGGTAGCCTAGTGGTTAAGGCATCGGACTCGCTGCCGGCAGTTTTCATCGAGTCGTGGGTTTGAGCCTTGATGCCACCTGCAGATTTAACGTGACAGGGGCTGATGCACGTTAAATCTGTCGAAGCCCAAAGTCCTCTCGTTGGTGTGATGTGGAAGTTAGGAGAGGGGTTGCCAGCCCAGGAGTCGTCCTCGTCACTTGACCGTGGTTCAAAATTACGAGGTCAGTCGCCAATAGCCCTCGTGTTGTTCTAATGCGACGTTAATAAAAAAAACTAAACCGAACTTTGAGCTTCCATGTTATCCTTGGGAATTTTCTCCTTTTGAAACCGAGCAGTACAGTTGATAGAGCGTCGAACCTCCCCGCAGTTGTTCCAGATTTGACCGTTTAATCAATATTTCAAATAATCACTGGACCCACTAATCGATGGCTCCAATATAGGTGTTTAAATCTTTTCGTAAAGTTTTTACTAAAGTCACGTTAATTATCAGAATCTTGATCACTGGCGTGCGTTGTTTTTTTTTCCGACCATTTTTCATTTTTAAATTCTGATACTTCACCTGATTTAATTTTCTCCCGTAAAAACAGGTTTCATTAACCCGCTTTACCATTCCTCTTGTAGTTCGCAATTTTAATTTAAATTTTACTTCTATTTGAAATTTAAGTACAATAGTTTTGTGACGTTGAACAATGGTTCTAAATTTTTAATCTTTCTTAATTCTTTCCATTAAGCAATAATTGTTTTCCATTATAGGAATTGAGTTTTCTCCGATCAGTCATTCGTCCATCTGAGAGCGATCTACCTCTTGGCTACACCCTTTCGTTTGTGAACACAGCTTCCTTACAGTCGATTTTGTCGATCAAAAAATTATCTAAAGCAAGTTCTTTTGGTCTCTCATTATTTTTCGAGTACCCCACACACGTTGCCCACACTTTTCCTCTTTACTCACTAGTGGTCATTTTCAGTTTTTTCATTCGGACGAGGTGATCACAGGTGGACAATTGCACCTGTTTTTTAGACCCGTGTCTTCATTAATAAGCACATTTTATATGGGTGTCTCATATGTTAACCGATTATCTGGTCCCAGTGCTCTTATTTTGAAGCAGACTGGGGAAATTAAATGATTTTCTTGTTTGACTTCACCCCCCTCCCAGTGAACACGATAAAAAAAAATAATTAAAAAATAGACATAAAATAAAACAAATATGTATAAATCAATAAAAGAGAATAATCATGAACAATTTTAACAAAATGCCTGAATAAAGGAAAATCTCTCAGGCGGGATTTGTGAAATTAGTGTAGGCTCAATGTGTTAAGAAACTCTAATCCTTTTTCACATTAATTTTAAATTCTATTTATATTTTTATGTAATGATAGCTTATTATGATTTTATTCCTTTCTTTATTATAATGGGGTGGTATAATCTATATACTAGAAGTAGAAACAGTGTTAAAAAGTATTCTCTATCACCATCGCCATTCGTTCATTTTTACTACATTTTAAACTGCTTACCCTAAAGATAAATATGTCAATATCTTTCCTCCTTTCAAATAGGATTTAATAACTGTTTGTGAAAAATAAACTACTATTTACAAACTCTTATCGAGTATTTTAATATCACTCTCAAAACCTTAAAAAAAACGAGTCTTTACAAATTTATAAATCAACTCTGAAATGACAGTTTACGAACTCAAGTCTCCTGACAGACTGCATTCTTGTTTTTAATATGGTTAATAGTTATTATTATAGCTCAGTGAACTTATTGATGTTTTTAAAGGGAAACAAACATTACTCGGTTATTTAAGTTTTACGATTTCGGCTACTTAAGCCATGTCATGACTTACTGTTCACATCGTAAATCTAAATTTAAAACTTGCGTTGACTAATACATATTTTCATAACCAAGCTTTCATGTTTTTGGAACATCTGCTCTGGAGTTTTAATAATTTAAAACGCTTTTATTTATTTCACTTGGTGTGTGTGTCATCAAATTTTCGATCGTTAATTTAACCAACTTACCATCAAGCTAGAGCTCTGAAACTTTGGGAATCGTTCTTACTCGTCTAACAATGCAATATTGAGACAAGTTTTAACTAATATTTTCTTTAATAATGCAGTTTAGCCCAACCACTTGGCGCGATCTCAAAAATTGGCACCAAACTTGGCGATTTTTTTTTTTTTTTTTGGCTCAACGTTAAGTCCGTAAAACGGACCACATTTGCCACATTTGGCAAAATAATGCCAAATAATTCTTGTCGCCAAGGGTGGTTGGGTTAAACTGCATTCCAACCATTTAATTTACCGGATGAATTAATTAATTTTAGTTAGTTTTAACGTTTTATGTATTTCACTTGGTGTGTGTCTGTCTGTGTGTGTATCAATGTGTCATCAAATTTTCTATCATGAATTTAACCAACTTCCCATTAAGCTAGAGCTCTGAAATTTAGGAAACCGTTCTTACTTGCCTAACAATGAAATATTTAGATATTTGCGATCAGTTTTAACTAATATTTCAATAATTTTCTATAATAAACTTTGCCACCGTATAAAAACGCTGTTTTTAAAACGTTGGTTTTCATCTCGAATTATTTGTTTTTAGCTTCTATCAGTTGTGAGATATAATACAAATTCTTATATTTTTCTGGCATGCAGCGACCACATGTAAGCAACCAACTTCGTTTGTGGTGCCCTTTCACATTCCGACTAAGTTAACTTCTGAAACGAAAACCCTTTGAGAAAAATCAGACATTTTTACATCATATAAACTTTGAAGTTAAGGTCAGGATTTGATATTACAGTAGTCGGAACTCCAGATCTCTCATCACTATAGATGTTACATTAAACCCACTTTAATCCGACATGTTCGGGATCCTGACCATGCCGGACGAGCGATTTTGCCGAATTATGGAGCGTAATGTAGTTTTAACGGGAATACCAAAGATCAATTACAATAGATATAAACTGAAATGTTTAAAGCAGACCTTCAACGTGTTAGCGCTTATTCTAAATCTGTGTAGATGATATAAATATCCGACAAAGTATTTCGTCATTCTAGCAACTTCAAAATTCAATTCAAACATTGAGCACTAATTTAGTTGAATATTCTTATATTGATAAAAACACAACACTGATGGGAAATTAAACAAGTACAATGATAAGCAACTCAAGTTCTGAACAGATACGCTAATCGCATGCTTATTTATTTTATTTGCCCTTGAAGAACGCTTCGAGAATCAGTGGAGAACACTTCACACTTTTTGGGCTAGGAGAATATTTTACTGTATTGCACTGTACCTACACACTTGTAATATGTAACTTTTTTATGAAACAAGAAACACACTGTGCTGAAGTGAAAAGTGACAGTTACGATAAACGCTGGGCGAAAACGCGAACAGTTCTGTGTTGCGATTTGATGGCCAAAATCCCAAACCCACATGAAAAAATCTGAGTTGATTGATTGATTGTATGATTTTATGGGATCTAGAACAACAAAGGTAATTATCCTTTTTAAAATATTCTTTTGATTCAATAGATATCAAAGTATTTCATCTGCAAGAATATTCTGAACGCTTGTTTACAAGCTACTGTTTTGTCCAAAAGTTCTCGAATGTAATACTACACCGCTGAGCTCTCTTGGGTAGCTTGTTGAATTTCAAAGCGACCCTTTCTATTATAACACTTTGCGCTCTTGATTCGCTCATGCGTATTTGTAATGATGGCTAAGACTGTTGAACTATAATCGATGTAATTTATTCAGGAGTATTTCCACACCAATTCATTTCGAATAAATGGCCCGAACGCCTATATATTATATCCTGTCCCTTTATGATCTTCATAAATCCACCAAAAGTCTGTTTATTTCTGCATGTTTATACGTCAAAAACTTAGAAACCGAATTCCCCATATTTTTTTTAAAAAAATGGAATTTGAATCGCGAGTAAAATTTCTAACTTTATATGAGAAGAGAGCCAAAAAATATATATAAAATACTCTGAAAATATATTGAGCTCTAAAGACGTAAAAAAAAAGAATAACATACATAAATTTCTTTCACTGTACTCCTTTTTTTACAATTATATGACAGACCAGTGGCGTACCTGGGGGATGGGGGTGCAAAGGGACATATGACCCTTCCCAAAGATTTTTTCTCGAAATTCAAATATACCATGATAATTTTTTTTATTATGCTATATATAAATGTTTGAAATTTTAAAGTAAAAATTTTTTTTCTCGCCATGCTTAGATTTTTTTCCATCACGAAGAGAAAGGATTCTAACTAAGCTGATTCCTGAGAAAAAAATAGAAAAGTCTTTCCTGTATTTAAAAGGGTACTTCTGGGTCAGTGTTTGTAGACGAATAGAGGAGGAGGAGAGGTGATGCATCCCTGTAGAAAGTTTAGTTTAATTTTTTATTAACGTCGCACTAGCAGCAATACGAGGGCTATTGGCGACGGATCTCGTAATTTTGAACCACGGTCAAGTGACGAGATCGACACCTGAGCTGGCACTCCCCTCTCCTAACATCCACATCACGTCAACGGGAGGACTTTGGGCCCCGACAGACTTAACCTGCATCAGCCCCGGCTACACGACGGGTCTTAAGCGGCCAAGGATCGAACCCGCGACTGAACGAAAGCTGTCGGCCACGAATCCGAAGCCATAACCACAAGGTTACCACGGCCACCATCCCTGTAGAAAATGCAACCCCCAAAAATACAAATTTTAGTTTTATGGAATTATAATTATTTTTCTTGAATAATCTTCATTTTTGTAGTTTTTTATTACTTGATAAAACTATATCAATACTTGAATAATTTTATATTATAAACTGATTAGTGTATTGTTTACTTTTTACCAAATGGTAATTCAAGGCAACAAAATTTCTTCTATCCTGGTAATGATGATAAGCACCCCCCCTCCCAAATTTTAATTTCAGTATACGCCAAAGCGACATAAGTACAGTACAGTGAATGTATAATTTAGACTCGAAGTTCAAATATTGAAAAGAAAAACTCAAACCCTTTCAAAATTTGTGGCTAGTACAAATATATTTTAGCCAATATATTTTTGAGCCATTTAATTCCTTTTTATTTAAAATAATCCATTTCCTCGATATGAACTGCTAAAAATAAGAAACGCATTTAGGCAAGAACATGATGTAGATGTGTAATCCTATCTATTAACCAGTCCATGCTGGTATTATTTGGCTCCTTAACTTTGTTTGGCATAATGCCATTTATGTCTAACCTAACCAAAGCCGTTCTTTTTTACAAGCTTTTATTATTTTGCTATGTTCATGTGTATATACGTCTGTTCTGTTCTGACGGATATAAAACATTCTAAATTTTAACCCACATGTTGCCATCCGATCGAGCTGAAATTTTGCATACACATATAATCTCGATGACTATACAATACTATAGAATTCTCAAGCAGTGATGGATGTATTTAAGGAAGTCTTGGGGGTCCAGCTTTGCACTTAACTACGTTCACTGGGGTTGAAATTTTGCACACACCTATAGCTCACGTAATTTCTTTATTTATTTTTAAATTTCTAGACTAAAAAATAAAATAAATATAAGTAAAAATAAATAATGCTTTTATTTAAAGATGGGCTAAAAGTTCTAAAAATAATTTTTAATGTAAAATAATATATAATTAATAGGAGCTAGATGTGTTAACTCATATAAAGTAGTTATCGTACTTAATTTATTAGTAATTACCCAGGTATATCTTAGTTAAGCACCTCAAGCTTTTATAAATCGTTTTACATTTAAAATATTTTTATAACTTTTTATTCATCTTTATATAAAATCTTTATTAAGTTTTTAAATTCGTAATTATTTAAAATTGAATATTATACTCTTCTTCTGAGTCATTAAGATCATACTTAACAACAAATATTTACTAAATATAAGATATCAGATTTATATAAAAAGATTCAAAAGAAAATAAACTTTCAATTAGAATAAAAATTGTTTTGTAGATAATTGCTTAAGAGGAGAAAGTGTGGAATATTTTTCAAAATTAAAAGTGTTCGAATTAGTTAATAATTACGGGAAAAAAAGAACAATAAATGCAGAAATAAAATAATAAGAAATTTAGAATTACATAAATAATCTTTTTTCTTTTACGTTTTTAAAATGCAATGTGTAGGAAAAAAACTTGATGGAATTCATTATATTAAGAAAAGCTTACTATTTTCCTACCGAAAATTCTGTGCGTATGGCTTATGATTTTCCAAATATCAATTTATTAATGTACTGTAAATGACATTTCATGTAAAAGTCAGAATTAAACTACAGTTAATATACTTCCATTAACTAATTCACCTATTTTAATAATTTTAATTATATTTTAAAAGCAATAATAATAATTTCGATAATATTTTAATAATAATTTTACTATAAAAATACTTTAATATTGTAACAATATTATATTATAATAATGTTGTGTAATAATAATTTTAATAAACAATACTGTAATAGTAATTCTAATGAACAATACTTTAATAATAATTTTAATTATAATTTATGAAGAATAAAAAGAGACAATACAGCCACAAATGAATTACAATAATTTTTTTTAAAAAAGTCTTTTCCGAATGGAAAATTTATAATTTTTAATAATTTTTCTTGCAATTCTTATTTAATTTACTTTTTGCGGTTTTATTTTAAATAAAACCGATATATTGCGATACTGATTAAAATTTTCGTGAATTTACCAATGGTATACAATTAAATTATGACTACTTACGAATATAAGGGTATTATTGATAGAAGCACGAACTTTCAATTAAAAAAAACATGAAAATTCTAAGCTCCAGAGAGAAATAAACTAATTCTTTGAAGAAGAAAAAATTGCTATAGTATATACTAAATTAAAATTAAAATACATAACACAAACACACAACAAAAGCATGGAAAAGTTTTCTCGCTGTTTGAGATACAAACTGAATTGACATTGTAACCATATGAATTTTAATGATCTTTAAAAGATTATAATAAAAACAAACATTTTGTACTTTGGCAATCGGGTGAAAACCTTGAAACCGAACGGTTTTTATGACATGAGGCGAATTATATACGCATAATAGGTGAATTTTTTGATTACGTTATCAGTACGAAACATAGTCCGCAGTTCAAAGGCTGGAACAGCAATGCGAAAGAGTGAGGTCTCAATGATATTGAAATTCATTTTTCGCTAGATGGACTTTTTTAGCATGGAGATCATATCGCGCGTCCCATTTGCGTCAAATTGAAACTATTTCTGCTCAAGATGCGCAGAGATTATGAAAAAAATGATTGTTGTCAGATAAGGAATATAAAAAGGGCTTACAACTAAGGAATTCCCGGCTGAGTATTTTTTAAAAGCTTCAGTTCGAATATTTTTTTATAATTAGATTACGTTCAGTTTAAGGACGCACATTCAAATATTTCTGGTATGAAAGGCCATTCTAAGATAAATTCATCTCACTCCAGAAATTCGAGTGAAATTTTATTCGCTATAATTTATTCAGGTTACCCTATCTAGCGTTGTGTGTTTAATTATCGGTTTATTATTTATTTGTATCTTTAACATATAAATGCGTTCTAAAACACTTCTGGACATTGACAAATGCCTGTTTTGAATCACATTCGGCGTTTCTGTAAATGTAATGTCATGCAAAGATAACAGTAGTTCATCATGATGGTAAGTTAAATGTCCGGTAATCTTCAAAACCATTCGCGAGTTCGAGTCCAGAACTTTCAAATACCCATCAGGCACATTAACGTGGATTTCTTCGAGGTAAATTCGAATGAGTTTGTAAGAACTCATACGGTGATGTGAGAGTTAAGAATTAATTTATAATTTATTAACGTCGCTCTTAGAAGCACTTTTAATTTTGAACACGGTCAAGGGATGATGACGACATCTGCACTGGCTGTTTTAGCTACTACATTTCCCCATTGCGAGGACTTAAAGCGCAGATAGATTTAACTTGAGTTGGTCCCGATGCATGAAGGATATTTAATGGATTCAGGATTCAAACCAGCGACTCGACTAAAATATCGTCGGCCGCAAGATGGATGCCTTGACCACTCGGCTATCGTGGTACCGAAAAAGCTCCCTTACAAAGGGTCGATTACATAAGGGCAGTAGTCGCCCTTGTGTAATTTTAAATTGACGTTAATTCCCCCTCCCTTCCCCCTAAAATAATTATATCATGAAAATATTTGCAATCGAATCGAAAGGAAACAAATTAAAGTAATGTAAGCGTATTTTATTATTTCAAAGTTTTACACTATGCGATAATTAGGATCGCCCTCAACCGATGTTTAATGTCACTAGTTTTCGTAGCGCGTCTTGTTCGAAGCGAATCAGAGGAGAGTGCCGTGACCCACTAAAAAATGAAGAGCGGAATAATGGGGTTGCCATTCCTTAAATTAAATTGAGTCTCTGAGTCCTCACGTGGCGTAGTGTGAGAGTTTGGAGAGTGATGTACTCCAACTTTGGCGTTATTTTTGTCATTTGACCACTGTTAAAACTGTGAAAATCATGAGCTTTCCTTGGGTGACATTTTGAAAATTATGACATCCCTCCTCAAAGTGAATATCCCCACTCTAGATTGACGTTTTGAAAATTCCTATCTCCTCACCACCACCCAGAGTGACGTTATGGAAATTATGAGCTCCTCCCCTACAGTGACAATAAGAAAATTATGAACCCCCCACACACCTAAAGTGAAATGAAAATTATGAGCTCCCTAAGAGTGACTTAATGAAAATTTTGAGCTCCCTCTGAGTGACGCTGTAAAAAGTATGAGCCCCCATCCCCTCCTAGAGTGACGTTATGAAGATTATGAGCTCCCACCGCTTTCCGAAAGTGAAATTACGAAATATATGAGATTTTCCGTATTTCTAGTGACATTAATTCAAACCAATTATTGGACTCACGGTGACCTGATTGTAGAGTAATTGTTTCGTAATCAATAAAATGCAGGTTCGGGTTTAATACCTCAAAGTACCATCATGCAGTAGGATTGAAGTACATTACATCTGTCAGGATTCAAAATCCTTATTATAGTAAAGCGTAGATGTGGAGAGGAGTAGAGGGCAAGTGAGGTGTCTTCTCCGTTACTTGACATTTGTTCGAAATCACATTCTTTATTAGTTCTGTTATTTCTCAAGCAATGTTAATAAACCAGTCAAATCAACTATTAAATAGAAAGTAAAATTAATTATCATTTCATCTTTTTTCCCCGATTAGTGTTTTTCTCACCTGTAGAAAATAATTATGCTGCCAAAGATAAGAAGAATTTCTTATTTTACTTAGTTTTTCGAATTGTACTGAGGAACTAATGGACTTTTTTAAAATTCAGTTCGCTGAAATATCAAAAATTGTTTGACGCATCTTCTTCTCTCCTTCAGCTTACTTAAAATGAAATTAAATTAAGGCTACACAGTACCCTAAAAATGACAAATTTATCGAAAAAAATTTTTTTGCATTTTCCTGTAGCCCATACATTTGGGAATCTTGGCCCCAAATTTTAGATCTATTAACCAATTAGTTTTTAAGATATTTGAAGTTTTCTGAGCATTGTCAGTCACTATTTTTGACAGCTGAGGGGGGCGTGATTAGTTTCGGTTTCATTTTAAAGCATTTTTCCATTCTTAAATTTAATTAATTACTGATATTTTTTTAAATAATATCGATACTTGCAGAGACGTAGATATTAACTTCAACTTTCACTACTAAAATCATTTATGTTTGTTTATATTTTGAGTTCTTGATGTGCTTATAGTTACTTAGCCAAAATTGATAAGAAAAGGTATTTCTCAAGACCAATATTTATTCTGCATATTATTTATATAACTTCAAAGCTATTTTAAATTGTTTAAGTGAAGTTTTTTCTGTTGAGAAAATGTCACGGACAAAACTTTCGCAGCTTGAGAAGAGAATCAACATTTCTAAGAGATGGAGTACTGCTGATAATGACAATGCTAAAAACCTGCTTTAGTGGATATAACTACAAAACTTCAGAATACTTCTACTACATATAAAAGTATCTTTCAAATTACATTATAGTGGATACTGAATGTTTGTTTACAGATAATTTTGGAATATTTTTAAGCAATATTTGCCATAGTGTATCTTTAAAACTTTGCTATGGTCAAAGAAATAGATTTGCATATAAAGTGAATGTTGTATGTGTTAATTGTGACCAAACCTAGAGTGAAACATGTTCATAACAATTAATTGATGCTATATTACATCAAATATTAAATGTTAGCAAGCATCAATTTTTTAATGTTCCATTTGATGTAAATATGAGATTAGTGCAAGGTATGTTAAGTTTGTGACTTGGCTACTCATCGTTGGAAAAATTCTGCATGCATATGAATTGAAATATAATGTTTAGTAAAACTTATAAAAGACATTATGAGCCAAAAGTTCTGATTGACATCTTGTTGGGTCAAATTAGCCGTTGCTTTATATTCGTAAAGATGTCATTGAGGCGTAGGGCTCAAGGAATGATAAAGATATAGTCGGTATTGGAATGTCATATGATGGAAGCTGGTTGACAAGAGAACATATGTCTACGTCAAATATCGGAATAGGATATGTTATCGACTTGCTGACTGGCTTTGTGATAGACTACGAAGTAATGTCAAAGCGGCGTGGAGAATGTGAACAGACTAAATTTGAGCTTGGAGAAGAAAGTGCTGAATTTCGTATTTGGTACAAAGGACAACAAAATGTTCGTAGTACAATACATGTCGGATCATCTAGTGCAATGGAAGCAAATGCAGCTGTGAAATTATGGGAAAGATCTGAGAGTATTAGTTTCCGGGACACAATCTTGCTCTTTGACTCTTGGTGTTTTTACCAGTTATCATTAGCACGTGGAAAAAATTCAGGTATTCACAAAGATTGGGTAAAAATAACAATCAACGAAGAATATTTGCCCAAAGTCTTGCCTATTTATCAGCGATTAGCATCAACTGAATTATTAAGCACATAAGTCAGAGGTTTGACACATAATTCTAATGAAGCATTACATTCGATGATATGGGACAAATATTCAAAAGAAAATACAGCTTCTAGAAGTCGTGTTGATTGCCATGTCGAGTGCAATACCTGAATTTATTGTTGGAACATTAAAAGCTCTAAAAACATTTCAGGATGCTAATTGAATTTGTAACAAGTTTGTCATCAGAACATTTAGTGTACTTTACTCATTGTAGGAGAACCTATTTCAGAAAGAAAAGGAAATCTGCAAATTTTAAAGTTGCGCAGAAAAAAATAAAACTTACTAAATTGCGTCGATTTAAAATTCAGAAAAAATTAGGTGCTATGTACAAACCTGGTAGTTTTTAACTTTTTTTAAACTTTTATTTATATCATTATTATTTTTTATAAGTGTATTGTGTTTTAAAACTTTTGTGAAATTATTATGTTAACTTTAAGCTGAATAATCTGTTGTCGTAACAAATGCTATATCGATATTTTGCAATAACATATTTTGAATAAATAAAAATATTTGCCATAATATTTAATTAAAGTAGTGTTTTCATATATTATATAAGTAGTTAAATAATATATTAAAAATTTAGATCTTTGCAAGCATTATTAGTTTTTGTTTTATGCCTTTAAAAACTTTAAATGCATTTTTCTCAGACTTTTAATTTTGAAGATGTAAGTGTTTTCTAATCCCTAAGGCTTTTTTTCTGTTCAAGATAGAGTCTTGAAATTTTTTATACATACTGAGATATATGTGTTCTATAAAAGTTAGTATGGATTTAGGTCTGGGATCCCTAGTTATTTTTTTAAAAAATGTTAAAGTTAATATTTTAAAAATTTTCCTGTTTTTTCCAGGTTTAGCTAGAAAAATAATTATTAAAAATCAACAAGGGAACAGATTTTCAAATCCATACTAACTTTTGTTTGCAGTAATATATGAAATATAAATCACTCAAAATAATTAAAAAATTTCAAAAATTGTGTATTTTATAAGGGTTTAAAAAAACTTCAAAATTTTTAAATTTTTTTAAATTTTAAAATAAGGACTAGTTAAATTGACTTTTTATTTTCAGAATCAGTTTAATAATATAGTATGAAAACAATACATAAGTTACTTTTAATATTACTGTCTCCAAAAAATTTTTTTGAAAAAGAGTACCGTGTAGCCTTAATATGAAATGATTCAAACGCGATAAAAAATGGGGAATCACGATTGATTTTAAAACTGCCAAATTTTGACCCTGTTTTCGGTCGAAACTTTTATTGATAATCGAAAAGTTAAAGAGAAATATTTATTTTTTACTTAATTTTTATCTAAATCCATCCTGAGCTCTTATATATAGATAAATTTTATTTGTAAAGCAATTTTTTTTATAGGGGAAGCGTAACATTGTGACGAATCATCATTTATTTTATTGGACTACTCTCCGCCATTATATAACTAACATTAAAAGTAATTAAAGCAATTAAGGATTCTTTTTTAAAAACTTGAATGTCATTGATTTACGATTTCTCATTATCAGCATGAAGAACTTTCGATATTCGTGTCAAGTACGACTTGTTATTTTCTTTTAACTCACTAATGAAAGGATTTAAGTTTATGCAAACATCATTAAAAAGTTAAATATTTGTTTTCTTTTTTTAAAATTTATTTCATTCAATGATACACTATTTTTTTTCTAATTAAGTGTTATAAAAGTATTAAATTGATTTTAATTTTAAAAGATTTAAGAATATCTAAAAATATTAATTATAATAATAAAATATTTTTTAAGTTTTCTTATTTAATTAAAATTTATTAAAATGTTTTTATTTATTTAAATTTACTTATTACGAAAAATTAAAAGCATGTTTTTTATAATAGACTTTTTTTTATATGAATACCTTTTTAAAAATATTCCTAAAAATCTTAGTTTCTTCTCTAAAAGATGCAATTTGCTTTGTAATAATAACGCTAATATTGAAACTATTTCCTTTACACTGTTCTAATACATTGTTTATTACATTTTCGTTTGTAGTGAATCAAACAAAACTTTTAGTTGATATTAAAATTAATTATTCAAATAAAATAAATTCATATATTATCGATACTAATCAGAAAATAATGAATGTTATTGCTATATTTAAGCGACCCGTGTGGTAACCGGGGATAACAGAATAGTCTCACTGTAGCTCATGCATGTCGTAAAAGGCGACTAAATTGGGTACCCAGCGTCTGGGGGTATAGCCAGGCACCCTGCCCCTGGGGATTATATCAGGGGACCTCAGGGACTTGCCTTCTTCAGGTAAGTACGGGCATCATGACCCCGAGGCACCTTAGTGATCTTTTTCTTTCCCATGGGGTTTACTGTCTTTGGTAAACACGGGTGACGCACTCCCGGGATACCCTAGCGATCCTTCTCTATTTTCGACCCTCCTTCTTGTCAACCATTTTTACCTTTTTTTCAACTTCACGTCTAGACCACAGTTTAATCTTGTTTGGCGCAGCATAGCCATATCTGGCTCTTGCGCCAATAAACTTTGCAATCACTCACGCTATATTGAAGCAGAATTGAATATTTTTAGATATCGAAGATATATAAATTTACAAAATCTGCTTCATCAAGTGTTTATTCACCGTGTGATTAAATAAACAACAAAAAATCTCGTAATTCTTAGAAGGGGAAAATAATGGTGGATCGATATATTACGTAAAAATAAGAGCAGATGTTTGCAGACAATGTTTAATTATTTAGAGATGGAAAGAATCCCAGAAGAACGTCAAAAACCTCGTCACGTGTTTGTACTACACACGTGAAATAAACAGCAGTGTAACTTAAATAAACAAAACACCGAGAACAGTCTTCTCAGAACATTAAGTGCAGGAAAACTTGTTTATTGTTTAAACGAGATGAAAAAGGAACAGAAAGCAGATGTGTACATAATTTTATTTTTTACTACATATTTCTTTTTAATTTACTGTTCGATGTTTTGTTCAGTAACCCCTGGAATTTATTTAATTTCACGAGTCCATCTCTTTTATTTTATTATTTTTCATTGGTTGTATAAATTCTGATTGTTTTAGATTTTATAACTAGATTTTTGTTATAAATAATAATACTGCTTAAGTTCACTAAAATATTGTTTTAATTTGTATTTCACTGATCGTCTGCTTCTTTTTGCTTGTTTCAAACTGCTCTATGTCTACAAAAATGTACACAAGTTTAGCAAACTAAAATTTACAAATTGTCCGATTCTTTTAATCTGTATCTGAAACATAGCGAGAGAATGCTCTTCAATTTACATTTAATTACTCGTGATCAATCTGATCATGAAATCACTAACTTGTAGTTCACATTGCGCATAGAGAAGTATAATTTTTGATAGTCATTTCGTAATGCTCGTTTAGTTTTTTTTAACTTCTTGTATTCTGTCAATTTGCGCCGGATTCAAAAAAAGTTCGCTCAACGTAACCATATGAATCATGGATTTCAACTGCAGTCAGATGACGAGGTTGACATTGGAGTGAGTAGTCCTCATAAAATTTTTTTTATTTGTAAAGAAACGGACGATTTTTCGTAATAGAAATAAATATACATTTTTCTTAAGAATTCAAAAGTAAAATTTGTTTATTTAAATATTTTGGTCACACCATTTGAGTTAAATAAGAGTACTTAATTAAGGCTCCCGTCTACCGGCCATTTTGATTTCGTGGACGAAATGTTAATCCTATGGAATTTCGACTTTTGGTCTCAAATTTTTATTATTTGATCTATTTGAATGCAATAAAGTGCATCTGAAAGAGCAAAAAAATAATAAAGGCTTCTGCGGAATTACTCTCCCCCTGCGATTTTTAAAAACATTTTAAAATATTTTTAAAGACTAGAAAACTCACAAACGAATAATTAAAATAGGGTTAAAAGTATTTTTTAAAAACCAGAAGAAAAATTTAATTCCGCAGAAGCCTTTATTATTTTTTTGCTCTTTCAGATGCACTTTATTGCATTCAAATAGATCAAACAGTATACAGCAAAAGTGGAAATTCGATAGAATCAACATTATGTCTACGAAATCAAAATGGCCCGTAGAGCGGAACGTTAATGGTAAATCTGGAAATAAATCACACACACACACAATCACGAGTAAATATTCTCAGAAAACTAGCATTGCCCAAACACTCTACCCCTATAAAATTATTTATTAATTCTAATAAAATTGGATAAAATCTACTTTTTTAAATTGACAATTTGTTCACATAGAAATCACCCATAAAATGTGTAATGTTATATTCTATCGTTACGATCTAGTGAAAGAAATTATTTTTTAAATACCATTTTTTAAAAATCTTTTAACGGATTCAGAAATTCGTATAAGAACAAAAGGTAAGTTTTTTAAATATATATATATATTACCTTATTTTTTAAAATGAATAAGAATCTAAAAAAAAGGACAGGAAATAGATCACAATAAACAAAACTCTAAGAAACTGAGAGGATGGAATAAAATTTTAAATTTATAGCAAATTCAAAATTATTTTTGAGAATTAAACCTCTAAATTCTCCAAAATAAATAAATAAATAAAATAAAATATTTTCCCTTGAAAGTGCTTTTATTCTGGAATACTTAGAGGAGTTAAGTGCCAAATAGTTTTGATAACAGCCCCGAACAGCGTTTTAAAAATGTCATCAGCATAAAATGAAGCTAAAACATGTATATCCTACGCATTTTCGTCAAAGTCCATAATTGTTGGGGATAATTGTGTTGCTCTATATCCCATAAAACCATCCAATCAATCCGTAGCTGTTGTTTTTTTATCTTATTGACACGGTAAATGCTTCAATTGCTTTAAATACTTATAAGTTTTTCCACACTTAACCCCTAAAATTAAAAATAATAAACTTGAATGTTCTGCAGTTGTTTAGGTTGTTTTTTCGCAAGGATAACAACAACATTGTCGAATTAGAAAAGCTGTCGTCAGTGAGTTTTTAGGGCGTATTTCTCGGCTCAAAAACCGTGCTCCCCAATGTTTCTCATGCTATATTTGTCTAGTCGTAAACACAATTGGCCTTGTCAGATACATTTTGGCCTTCGAAGTAACTGCTGTGGCTGGGAACCTCATTGTTTACACGGCAAATAAAATGCTTAGTTACCGTATCCTGGTTTTCTTTAATCGACTGATATGATACTTCGAGGTTACACAATAGTAAATAAACGTGTTTTCTGCGATATTTTTTTTCAAGTTAGGTAGATAGTAACAAATGTGAAAATAATACTTTTGTTTGAAATACCAATGCGAAAATTTAAGAAATAGTATTACACCGGATTTAAAGTTTTCAATTTTCATAGAAGAGATTTTATTTTTACAACTAGATTACATTTTACTTGATGTTGTAAAATATATTTCGTTATAAATTTCGAATTCTAAAAACGAACTTAAGCGCTAATGATTTTGAGAATTATACTTTAAGATACTCAAATAAATATTTTGAATTGCTATCGCTATATTCGATATTGCTTTCATAGCCATTGCTCGAAATAAATATTTTAAATGCTGATAGAGCTATCATAAGTTCAATGTACGTAGCGATATCGTAAAGTTTTAAATATTATTCAAAGAAATAATCTAGATGAAATTTATTCTACTTATTAATTTATCCTTATGTGAGCGCAATGCTGTAAATTACAGCTATTGATGTCGATTTGTTTGGTTTTTAGGAAGCCGTAAATCGAGGTAAACCGGCAATCTACGGCTACGTGAAGCTTTTATTATTACGATAAATAATCGAGATCGAAACTTTATTTTTCTTTGTAGTTCTTATGACTTCTCTACATAGTCACCATCCAGAGTTATATATTTCTCCCATAGTTTCCAGACTTTTCGAAGGCCATCATTGTAGTACTCAGCTGCTCATGTCTTTTCTAAACTACAGGGTTAATCAGTCTACGGATTTCTGACAACACACAACTCGAATTGCTGTAATGTAATACCTGCTCTTCAACAAAAAACGATCAGAATATCTTAAGGCAGGCCACAATATTTTGGAACACTCCATTTTTCCAAACTCTAACACAAAAGAAACAAAAATATTGATTAGGTTTGGGCAGTACATATCAAGTCCAGGATTAAAAATTGTATAAAATACAGAAAATTTTATTTTTAAAAAATTATTTTACTGTATTAGAATTGAGTGAAAATACCTTTTAAAAAGTGAACTTAACAGTTTAAATTCATTTATAAAAATTGCTTTAACTGATTATTGAATTATTTTATAACTCTAGAAATGATGAATTAAGTGTTCATTTAATCATGCATTGTTCAATAAATTACGAGTTTCATATAGTATAACAGACATACAATATTTATTTTTTAACAAATACATAAGTAAGCTATCACCTTCAAATTAAACTAAATAAAAGACTAATCTTTTGATCAGTAAAGTAAATTAACTTTTCATATATATATCATCTCTTTCTATGTACAGACACCGCTTTCAAGCTTCAAGTATGTTCCAAATTTGTACACATATGGAGGATTTAATATGCACAATAAATTTTATCTGGATATTTCGATTATTTCTCAATAATAATTAAAACTAACCTGTGGTAAAACACAAATTCGTAATATTATATATGAATTAAAATTTATTTGTCTGATCATCATTGATAGAAAACTTTTACTATCCTTTATTTTATTCATTTATTTTTATGAAAAGTTTTTTTTTTTCGTGGAATAAGATTTAAGAGACGAAACTCATTAAAATTCTATTATGCTTGGATGGGGGAGGGGGAATCGAAACTTCCAATTATTCGTCCAAAATTTTTGATAAATATTTATTCATCTAAAATTGAACTCTTTTCATATCTATCTCTATTTGTTCAGGAATTTTAAACACATCTCACTGAATTTTTCAAAACCATTTTACATCCTGAAATAATGATACTATTGATAAATATTCAGAAAAATGGTAATGTATGACTTAAAGAAACTAAAAGTCAGTTTAATTTTAAAGCAAAAAATTCTAATTAATAACCATTTTTTCATATTTATTTTAAAAATGCTTGACATTCTTCTCATTTTTAATTATTTTGACTCACAAAATATTCTGTTTATAAGACTTAAGAATAGGAATTTCATTTGAACGTGAAACAAAATTGGTTACTGAAACTGACAGTCAGTACAACTGAGTCTGAATCACCATCAACATTTTTGCATTAGATAATCACGTGAAACTTCACGTGATTCATCAGTTTTGATTTCAGTAAAGAAAATAAAATATCACAAGAGTTTTTTTTTTGTTAGATAATTTAGTCAGCTGGCTTCCAATTAAGATTTCCTGTGCATTTCGAAACGGCGATATTTTTGTTCTTGTTTTGACTCCTTCAGAAAATGATGTAAATTAGAAGGTAAGATGATGATGCATTGGACTCTAGATATACCGGCTATCTGACTATGCCTATTTCTACCGACACCAGTCAAAATGACTGGTCTTAGAAAAAATGGTTAGTCGGATTTTTAGTCGTATCTAATATTTGACTTTCTGTTCAGTTTTCTTACCAAAGAATATAGTTTTGAATAATTCATTATACAAAAAAAAAAAATGTTTCTGTCAAATATTCCCATCAAATTTCTAAACTAATGCCCCCAAAATTGAATAAACGAATGAAAATGTATAACGTATTGTCCCGTAATCAAGAATTTACCTTTATCACGAATTCTGTCACCCTCATAATATTTTTTATCGTTCTACAATTACGCAGTATTTATTATAATTTATTATAACTATGCAAGACTAATATCACCACATAAAAAATACACCAGTCACTTTGACTGGTTTGGTATAAATAATGATGATAATCAAAACCTTTTTGATTTTAAATAAAAAATGAAATTAACCACCTAATACTATATATTTAATTATCGCTGAAAATGTCATGATATCATTTCAAATAAAAATACTAAGATTAAGTAGGAATTTGAAAATGAAATTGTAAAACATAATTTTGGCAGCTGTGGTAAATCTAGTGTTAAAATAATACATATAATTTTTAAGAAAACAGACACTTCTATGTGGTAAAAGAGTAAGAAACATAATTTTTCTTCGGCCAGTGAGAAACTGAATGAAAATGTATACTGAAAATTGCAGTTTATCATCATACTAAATAAAAGTATTAAGAAGTGAAGACTTTTCAAACTAGCTGAAAGTTTTCGCTTAAAAACTAAAGTGTTGTGCTCGATCATTAGTCAGACAGTTGGAGTTTGCATATTGCAGTTTTTAGTCAAAATATTTCTACTGCATTAAAAAAAAAGTCTTCACTTTTTTATATATATTTGTGATGATGATAAACTGTCATTTTCATTTAATTTTTTACTTTCTTTCTGTTATTAACATATTGAACCCACGTAAAAATAAATATCCATGTTTTTCTAACATGATCCTTTTGCAATAGATTGGATGTAACCGAAATAACTCAACATTTTTGACTATGGCATTTAACTTTTTGGAATCCTGAGTTATTTATGATCTAAAACTTATCTCTGCCCCTCTCCCCTTCATCTAGTTCATCAATTCATTAACAACCTGGCCCATTCATAAATACCGCGTTTTATAACTATAACTGGCTGTTTTCAACTATGTGCAACGAAAGATAATTGCTTTAAGTAAGCATTCGTAGAAAAACAGATTTTTTTTAATGTTCGAGAATACAATCCAGATCCTATTATTGCTAATTAAAATTAAAAGTGACTCCTTATGTCTACCCTGGAAAACTTGATTTCATGATTCATTTGCATTTTAGAAGTCCTTGGTAAAATATATATTTAGAAGGCAAAAAAACAACAACAACCCTAAAATGCGTTATATATGTATACGCAATATGCTACTGTAGCGAACGTCACGGTACAAACCAGTTAATTTCGCCAGGGACGAAGTCATCTAATCACACTCAGAGGCTGAGATGCGCGCGTACCTAAAAAAGAGAGAGACTGAACGAAGGAGGACGGAAACGAGGATTTAGTGTGTGTAACATGGCGCATGTTTAGCGGTAAAATAAAACAGAATAGTTATCTCTAGCCTGACTGTATTCATTCGTAATACGTTACACTACTTATTCTGCATATTTGCT
The DNA here is from genome assembly GCA_019974015.1 of Nephila pilipes. NCBI lineage: Eukaryota > Metazoa > Arthropoda > Arachnida > Araneae > Nephilidae > Nephila > Nephila pilipes. Next base: position 48,479 of record BMAW01132102.1, read on the forward strand.
CACTAAAGCAGACAAAAATCGATATTTGGGGATGAAAAGCAAAATATTTCTTTTCATATTAGCTGAAATATTTTTACTTGAATACATATATATATATATTTTAAAATAAAATTTTCTTCATGATTAAACAGTTCCAAATAAAAAAAAAAGCTGTATTAAAATATCTCAGAACTTAAATTCCAAAAAGTTGTTTTGTGTGTCTATGGAAAATGACGCATTAAGACAGAAAAGACTGAATGAATATATTTTTTATACCGCAGAGAATACTATATTAACCTTTTTACGTTGAATATCAGTTCTTTTTATCACATTAATCGCACGTTGAATCAAAAATCGCTTTGACTTTCCTTATTTCTTTTTTTCTTTTTCGGAAAATTTTAAGCTTAAAAATATTCTCTTAGAATATTTAAATCAATCGTATGCACAGCTTTAAAACTAATTTGTGTGTGTGCTACCGATAGTTACCACAGTAAAAATAATTTTCATTGCTTAACATGTTGTACAGCATTATCTTTTTTTGCAACATTTTCTTTATGGAAGGATAACTCGCGTGGCGCACATATGCATATTGTTTGCCTACTACTACGGCAGACCATTATTCAATCAGTTACGGCACCGTATTTTTCAATTAATTACTTATATACAAAAGGAATTATTTACTTAATCAAAACAAAAAACACTCAGCGTAGTATTTGGCGAAAAATAATTGTTTGCGTTGCAATAGATAATGTGTTTGTAAAGTTTTGAGGTATTTAAAATCAATTAGCTAGAATTTTTTGATGTTGAAGTATTTATATCTACAGATATATTGTTTGTACGGCGCCTCTTTAAAAAAAGATTATAAGTCTTCCATTTTTTTATGGAATAATTTCGAACAGAGAGGAACAAACCATTAAAATTCTTATGCACAGGTCCTTTATTTGTTGGTCACGACTTAAAATAAAGACAACTTGAAGTATACACAGAGCTGCGAAATATTCAACACAAATATAATTTCTTAAAAAAATGTAAAAGATATGTTATAAGGGAATAGATTACCTCTATACTCGGATCAATTTACTTTTTAAAAATGGAGACAGTTTTTATTCATTTCTGAATAAAATTATTTACCGGGAAACATTGTTTACATTATTTATTAGATAACAAAAACTCATTTCGTCAAAAACATTTTAATAAAAGACCAGGCTTTTGTATGATATTCTTATTTACCAATATGAACCAGTCTTTTTAAGATCTTTTCTGAAATACTATTGACCAAATTTACATCAATGTTATTTTTATATACATCTTGCCTTAAGATTTACATATTTTTCCAGCATAATTGAATTTTTTTCTTTTTTAAATTCTCGTGTGATAAAAAAATAAGTTGGCCGAGTACGATGCTAATAGAGCACTTGTACTTCTTCATTCGAAGAAAATCTTTCTTCTGACTACTTTTTTTGAGGAATCCACACAAATTGTATTGTTAATTCCGGATGTTCGAACGTAAGTCAGTTAAGTTTCTTTAACTTTTTTTTGCGTTTCACCTGCTGTATAAAGTCTCGCAATATCTTGAAGACGAACATTGAGGCTCGCAATAGACGTCTTTTGTCCCTATGTATTACTTTAATTTTCATCAGAAGTTGATTGTAGTATACAAAATACCCTGAGAATCCCCTCCCCTAAAAAACCTCCATTTCGAACAAGATAACCGGATTTAATGGAACAGTTTCATTTTTTGTGCATCATTCCGAAAACAATTCTGTTCAGGTGACAAAATTTATGAGCATACGAAGAACAAAACGATGCCAAATGATTATTTAAGCCTTAAACAACTTATCATGGTTACAATGACTAAATACAGGGTGGACTCAAAATCTCTGATTGCAAAATTTAAAAAAAAAATCAACTAATTGGCTTACGAGAATGCAGTTCATATGAAAATACTTCCCATGAAGAAAAAGTTTTGCTTGTGGAAATACGAAATAGTTTCGAATTTATCTCATAAAGGGTGTTGCATCATAAGAACAATAAAAACAAATTTCACTGTAGACATTTAGTTCGTTTATTATTTACAAGGAGTAAAGATCTATGGAGAGGATCAACTCAACTCCACGCTAGTTAGGGAAGAATTAGAACAGCAGGAGGCAGCCATGTTGGCTGGCGGAAGGAGCAGTGTATGACAGTTTAGTAAGATGTTTGTTGTTATTGTATGTATTTATATATTGTACTGAATTAATACATAATTAAAGTTTGGCAGCTAAAATGAATATAATAGGGCTTGTTGTTTATCACATGGTTACTCTCACCACCTTTCAACAACTCTTCCAAGGATTGGAATCTGTTTTACTCATGGGCTGTCCCAAATGCCATATTTCAATGTGTGTTTACCTTGTGAAGCGAGCTTCCAGTTCCCATTTCTGATTTACGACCAAAACTAATATTTTCAATGGAGAAACACGTATATTAACTTTATTCAAGGTCATTTACGTAAACAAAAATTTTCATCGTAGAATCATTTGGGTTCAAACCGTGTTGTCGTAAATCAGTTGGTTGATTTTATATTAGATTTTAGAATGTATTGGGAACTTTTGATGCATCCGATACATAGAAAATCGTCTGCCGCTATGTCATTAAAAAGTCTGGCTTATATCGATCTCCTTTCATATATTTCATAAAATAAAAGATAGCATTTATATGGAAGGATCACAGAAAAAGCAACATTGTCTTTCGTAACGACTCCATTAGAGTTGTCATCCTTTATTTTTATCCTGCGTTCAATTATAGAGTTCTTCCGTGCTCTTTGATTTATTTTATAAGAAAATTCAGAGATGAGTCAAACAGAGACTCACAAAGAAATAATCAGATCAGATATGCAATGCAAATAGCAATTATCATTAAATTTGAGCTAGAATCTAGACTCGGCCCATCACTATCAACGTCAGCAACTGTACGATTGAGAATTCCAATATCTCTCAACTCAAATAATCTCTGCTTTTGTCTGATCCCGTGGTTTTCGATCTACAGTCTCTGGAACGCTGGCACTCATTGAAGCTTATTGATCGACTGATTGTTCATTAACGTTGCAGAAACAACACCTGGGCTATTAGCAACAAACTTCGTAATTTTGAACTTTTATCAAGTGACGAGGGCGACAACTAAGTTGATGGATTGTTCCTTTAACGTCGCATAAAGAAGCAACACGAAGACTATTGGAGACGAATTTCGTATTTTTATCTTAGGTCAAGTTATGACGACAAACTATGTCTGTTTGCCTCTTGTGCCATAGCTAAACTCAATATATTAACACTAAAAGTCAATAAGTCAATGAAGGAGACGTTAGACCAATACACACAGTATTTATTGGTTGATTGCTAATATAACGACAATTATAAATGCTCTCCCGGACAAGGCCTTAACTATATTAACTCAATATACCAGTAATAATCTAACTGAATCTTGCCACTAAGATCACACTGAAGCTATCTTGACTTCTAGCACACATTAACCAGCCGATAACTTGTAACAATTCCCGGCTCCGACTCTGGAACAATTGCCGAACACTAGAATCACTAAACCTCTCTATCGCGACTCTCTATCTGAGTTTATATATTTTCTAACTATCTTGCTTCACTTCATTTCTACCTGCTTTCGATTTACATATTCACGTTTCATTTTTGGTTGGGCAAAGGTTGTTTAGCAAAAGCAATCAATCTTAATTAAAAGTCCTCAAGGTTAGTGAAGAGAAAATCGCGAATAGCCCAACTTCACAAAGTGACGAAAAGGGACCTGCGCTGGCGTCCCCCTCACTAAACTTTCACAGAATTCCTAAGGGAGGACTTGAAATTTCGACAGATTTAACGTGCGAAAGCCTTGCTACGCAGCGAGTCTTTAGCTACATCAGGCCTAAAAACCACAACTTTGAAACCATTTCAAGTGTACCGTTGAAAAACAAACGCACAATAACAAATTGTTGTGAAAGAAAAAGAAATCAACACAATCTTAAATAATTCTTGGATGGAGCTGAAATCAGTAAATGAAAATGAAAATGAAAATGAAACGTTTTACATAGATATGTGGCATCGTAAACTTAATACACCCCTACCTCAATGAAAAAGACGTCATATACTCTTAACAAAATTTAAATATTCAAGTGTTCTTGGCAATGCTTAAAGATTCAAATATTCACGTGTCCAGTAAAGTTCAAGTGTCTCTTTCTTGTTGAAAACGTCATATACTAGACCGAGTGTTGTAGAAAACCCAAGGAAATTAGCGTCACTGTGATTATCAATCCATTCATTGGCGTGCCCGCTCCCACAATTCTGTTTTCCCCCCTTCTCTTCAGTAAGAGAGTATTTTTGTGAACAATGTCTTCTTTTTCAATACGTCCTTGATTTCAAAAGGTACTAAGAGTCTAATCTGTCATATCTTTTCTTGACTGTTCTCGGAATGAATATTCCCAATAGTAAATAATTTAAAAATTATACAGTATCCTCTAATAAATATAATTAAACTTAATTAACTGTTAAAATACGTGTCATGAAAGCGACAGACAGTCCCCACATGCATGAAAGAAAAAGGGAGAGGGACTTAAAAATATTTTTTTCTAAGTCAACAAAATCTGCATTACATCTCTTATCACCTTTGACAAATGACATATGATGCTACTTTGTGTGAATAGAAAATGCCATAAAACAAATTTTACCTGCACTTTTGTTGTTCACAAACTAGACGTTTTTATTTTCTCCAAATATGATTTTACATTCGATTTGTTCAATATAAAGATGATTTTCTGTATGTTACACTTTATTAAATTTCCCTCATTCTCTAGTTAACTTGAATTTTCGATATCCTGGACCGGCTCTGATTCCAATTAATCCAATTTAACAAAATTTTACTGTATGAGAAATAACGACGTATTTATCACATCCATACAAATGCTTAATCTGTTTCATCAATGATCTAGTTTTTTGTTTCTATTTTATTCCATTATTTATTTATGTTCTTTTATATCTAAGAAATAATTTTCAAAAATTAGCTCAAGAAATCGTTAAAGCATTTAATTTTTTTAAAACAAATTTTTCTGAAATTAAGAAAAAGGGAGGGTTATTGATCAAATGCGACTTTGAACAATGAAGTGTATATTTACTTTCGAAATGATTTAACTTTTAAAATATCTTTTTGTTGATTTTACTCATACCAAATTTTTTCAAACTATTTATCAAATTAATATCATTAACATAATATTTCAGTACCTATGAAATTAATTAAGGAACAATGCGAATCAAATTCATGAATTATTCTAATAATAATAAAGAATTAGAATAAAAATATTAAATTCTTATCGTAGTGAATTAAGCATTTAACCTTGACATTGATACTCTCTCAGATAATATTCAAATCTTCTACGAGAACTTAATTGCCTTGAAATATTTTAAGTGAAAACAGAAATAGTTTTATACATATCTATCACCCAAGTTCAAGGTTGCGCTGTTTTACTCTATTCTAATTTGTCTACATTACGTCATCCTAATTAAAAGAACCCCTACTGAAAATCTCAGTTCTTCGATAAATTAAACAATTTACGAGGAAGAGTCACAGCAAGTGGCAGTTGGGATACAAAAATTTTCGTCTGAAATAGATGAGAGAATTTCTAGAAAAATGCGTTGTTGAATTAGCGGGAAAAACAAGTGACTCACAAAATAATTTATCTGGTTTCGAGAAAACAAATTCGGAAGCATTTTTAAAAATTAAGTGTAATAGAAAATTATATATATATATATATATATGTGTGTGTGTGTATGTGTGTGTGTGTATATAATGATCTCACATCAACCTAATTTAATTTCCTAACTCAAAAGTAAAGAGTTAATTCCTGTTTCTTGATCCAATTCCTAACTATCCATTTTAATTTAAAATCACGTGCTCATAAAATCTACTGAATTCACTTTAAAGTAATCGTAAACCTCCCAGAAATAGTCCCTGTTAGACTGATAGACGCCTGGGAAATTCTCTCAGAATCCCTTCATCTTGTACCATGTGATCGGTAGAAATCCCTAGCATAAAATCAATTACAAGATAAAATTCGCTCTCTTCTACTCTATTCGGTGCTCTTTTGATATAATCGAGATGGCAGAGAAGCGTCTCCAGCCTTATAGATAATTCTGGGTAGTCCTCCTTCTCAGCAAAAATAAATAAACTACCATGAATTTCGAAAGTTGCGTTCCTATTTACTTTAGTAGTTAATTTTTAAATTCATATATATATATATATATATATGAGCGTAGATTTCGCTCTATCAGCGTCTGTGAAAGGTCATGGTGGACACTGGTGTGCGGGTCGCACGTCTGATGGTTGGTAACGATGAATCAGGCGCTGTGATAGTTTATCTGACAATCACTCTATCCTCCTGATCTGCTGTGGCCCTAGGTCAACCGCTACCCTCATGACGCTGAAATCTGTCACTGTCCGCCCATTTTTGCCAGCATCTTCCAATCGCTGCATCGCTTCGATCCATAGGATGAGCGATTCTCCGATTTGCCAAACCTGCCTCTTTCGATCCAATGATACGACTTCTTTCAAACTCTGACAGTTCCTCGTAATGAGCTCTAATCCTGTGGTGATGCATTTTTTCAGTCGTTGAAAGGTATCCCAATTTGCAATGCAACAGAAAATTTGACCATCAGATTCAGAATCGCTTCTTATATATATCTGCTGAGTGCGCAGTTTCGATGCGCTGTAGCTTCTGCTATTCATTCATTGGATACCAAATTTTAATCATTTGCATGTCCGGTTCAAGTGTTTTTGCATGCGAAATTTCATTACAATTGGGCAACTCCTTCTTGGTGAGTTTTTGTTTTGTTTTGTTTTGTTACAGAGTGTAACTTAAGAAAAAAACTTTTCTTCCATAAAAGAATACTTTAATCAAAGCTTATGTTCATATATTACGATATGTAAAATTTCTTGACGAGTCATATGGGGATTAATTATACCCCATTTAAATTTCGCAACTTTGGTTAACAATTAAGTTTTATTACGATGAGTATTCAAATTAACAGAGTAATGTACAAAGTGGGAATATTAAACCCTTTCTCGCGTCTAGTAATTACATGGTGTTCAGTATTGATTCGAATGGGTCACGTCTTCCCGTTCTTTTTTTTTTCAATCTGCTCTGCGTCTGCCTCCTTTGCTTGTGTTATTTTTTTTCACTCTTGCCGTCCATTCTCTAGATGGGGATCTCATTTCACCAATCAGAGCATGATATATATATATATATATATATATATATATATATATATACTCTCTACGCCACCTGCTACGCCCTCCTGCCCACTGTCGAGCCAGATTACAGCGGTGCTTGTCTCGATCAGGTTGGAATGATGCTGATTGGGGACATATAGTGTTTAGCGACGAATCCCGCTTCCATCTGTGTTCTGACGATCATCGAAGATGTGTCTGGAGACGCCCAGGGCAGCATGCCGACTCTGCTTTCAATATTACTCGCCACACACTCCCTCAACCAAGAGTTATGTTCTGGGATACCATTTTTCTTAATAGCCGGACCGCTTTGGTCGTCAGTAGAGGCACACTTACAGCACAGCGTGCGTCGAAGACTTTCTGAGACCTGTTTTGCTACCTTTCCTGTTTCAGTACCCTGGCCTTATTTTTCAACAAGATAATGCCTGACCACATACGGCACGTGTTGCTATAAACTGTCTGACAGCTTGTCAAACACTTCCTCTGCCAGCCAAATCCCTCTCCAATCGAGCATGTCTGGGATAGGACGAAAAGGCGACTACATCTACCAGGGAACGTTGATGGCCTAGCCCGACAATTGGAGCAAATTTGGCAAGAAATACCACAGTAGACACTCAGGGAGTTTTATCACTCTATGTCACGTCGTGTGGCAGTTTGCATTCAGGCGAGAGGTGGGTCATCGCATTATTGAGCTCGTTAATTTGTAACTATGTAACTCTGAAATAAATATATCAATTTTTCTGAAATTTTAATCATTTTCTATTCTTTTCATAATTTTCCCATCCGCCAATTTTCGTTTCCGTCGGACAAATCCTTCTTGGGGTGTTGTTTTCTTTTTGTTATAGATTGTTTATAGTAATAGAGTGACCTCAAAAAGTAAGGTATAATTAGTCTTTTGTATCCGATTTGAAAACAATTCTACATAGAAACATGAAATTTGGAAGAATTATGCTTTAAACAGTTAATTATTGAATTATTTAGGATTTTAACATCAAGCATAACGTTGTAAGAAAGAATAACTTTTTTTTTTTTGAAAAAGCCTACTGTTTGATTAATAAATAAAATGAGAGGAATATATCCGTCTTTACTTGTTGGCGACATCGACATTTCGTGCTGCCAATTGAAGTTGTCGGGCAGTGGAATAGGAAGCAACACCCTTACATAAAGCAACTCTATTTCCGATTCATTTAAAGACCTCTGAGGAGGTCTTATGGCAGTTATTTGTCTTGAGGTCTCCTACAAAGCTTTTGGATTGCCTTCGACCTGTCTGTTGAGGTAATCCAAATGTGCTCTAACGGATTAAGGTCCGGAGATCAAATTGACAATTATATTTGCTGAAAACTTTTATCCTCAAGATATTTTATCGCCAAAAAGTTTAGTTCGATGAGGAGAGGCATTATCATCCATTAGGATGCATTCATCACCAAGCTCCAGCATTTGGTGTTCAGATGAAGAAAGGATTTCGTACCGATATTTTACAACAGCCGTAGTTCCTCCATGAAGCGCATATAAAGTATGACCACGCACTACGATTCCAGCCCAAATAACGATTCCATCCCATTCATAACGGTGTCTTTCAACAATGTTAGTTAAATGGTGTTTGGTGCCTTGTTCTCTCAAGAGCAGCACACGAGTTGAAACTGTCTCCAAAGTGATTCAAGTCGAAAAATGCAGAAGTCCATTAGAAGACTATGATTAGGTGACGAGCTCTCTTACCAAAAGTAAATGGGCAGTTTCGTGTTGTCGATTAAGAGAGTCACACACAAATGGTCGAGCAGCATAGAGATTTTCATTGCAAAAACGTCTGTGTAGTGCTGTAGCATTTACAGACGTTAGTTGTCCCTGTTGCGACACAAAGCGCTAAATTGAGCTTAGGCAGAATAATGTTTCTCCTTCTCCTAGCAGAAAGAATTATTGCGTAGGGTTTGAAACTCGTGGGTGATCTGAATAAAGTCTTGATAGTGATTTATCTTTTTCAAATAGGTCACAGAGTCTTTGGACAGCATTAAATGATACCTAACAGTATCAACTTGTGATAACCCCATTTATACTCACCGATTGCCCGTCATCTGAATGAATTAGATAGGCAACATCTTCTGGATAGGGTGAATAATACCAACAACTGAAGATCAAAAAAGCTCCACACTAATTTAAAAAGTGGGATCTTCGAGTTTCCTCCGACTGCTAAATAAGTGCCTAATTTTTTTAACTCTAAACTTATCAACACATAATACATACCTATTTCTACTATAGCTGGTCAAATGACTGGACTTTGTTTCCTGATTGAATGTATGAAATATGGATGTTAGGAAGGAAATTAACAAATTAACTTTATTATAATTAAACGAAATTGTATAGTATCAATTTCTATAACAAACCCAAAGAATATGAATTTTCAAATCATTGATCATCATATTTTTTTTACATATACAGGTTGTCTCCATTGTACATTTTCCGCAAACATTTTTTTCATATTTAGAATAAATTTTAATGGTTTTATTTTCGTTACAATATCCTATTTGACACGTCTTATGTTGATAAGAATTTGTAGTAGATTTAGGTAATAATCGTTTTGTATTGGTTTTTTTCTATTGGGTTGTTCACGGGATTCTCGAAAATCGTCGGCAAATTCTACTGCTATCATCAATTTGCAACCTTAAAATGGAGAATTAATTTACAAAGTGTGTTAAGAAAATCCAACCATAATTTTTCTCGGGTAAACAAATGCAGCGAGGGAAACATGGTTTGGTGCACTGATGTAGGTGATTTTAATGCGCATGCGTTATTTTTTTTCCTGCATCCGGAAGCTGAAAACAACCGATGAGTGAGGAAATGTAAGTAAGCGTCATCGGAATTCCCATTTTCCAATTAGAAACGATCCGCAATACTCAACAATTATTTGGGGACAAAGCGTCATCGGTCATTTTGTTAAAAATAAAAATCCGATGGTGCTCATTCATTGGCGGGCGGGAAAGTAACTAACAGATTCTGTTAAAATATCATTAATGAGGAAAATTTATGTATAAAATATTCGTAAAATTTCCCTGTCCTCTTTTTTTTCCAGAGAAAAATATTTCATATTCATTTACTGAAGCATTTTGTGTTAACCCTCTGCAGCACTTAAAAACAATTTTAAAGAATGTCATACTTTCGACTGAGAAAGAAAAACAATCAGCATAAATTTTAGTGGGCGACCCATTTATTTGCATATCTATCAGTCGCTTTCATTGGAACACCAAACTACACCTTCCTAGCTTCGATTGTTTACATATGAAATATTGTGGGCAGATATTTTTTGAGCATGATTCGAACGCAAAAATTCAGTCACTTATTTTCTCGTTTTTGGCAGTGTAAGTAATTGTTTAATGTATTTTGATGACTATGTTAAAGTAATGCAGCATCCCTTCTTTTGGATTTCTAAGTCATTTGCTCAGTCTTCCGTTTATTTTGAAATGACACAGCAAGATTAGTTAACATGTTTTCAGTTTCTTTTCGAATCTCTGTGTTCTAGTTTTTCGATACTATTACTAGCTATAAAATGCCTGTCCAGGCTGGTACTCGAAGAATTATTTGATTGTTGTTGATTACTAGTTATTGGGCTTAATGTTTTCTTAATCGATCATGATTTTTGTAGACGTTTCACCATTCAAATAAAGAAATTTCAAACCAATTACTTGCTTTTTTTCATTGTTGAGCTAAACATGGCAACGGCGTATTGTAAGGGGGAGGGGGGGCAGAGGAGGCCATGGTGGCCAGAGCGGCACAGATGTGGAGAGCTGCAGAGAGCGGTCGAACTGGCTAATTTTGTTTGCGGCATCAGGCCATGGTCATTAGATCGGATACCCATTAGGACTGTGTTTACTATGCAGAATTTCAAAGTGATTGGACAAGTGAAAGAGTTTTAAAATAGAGTTGTAAGATTTGAGCTAAGCAAATATATTTACATTATGTGAAGTTAAAAAATAAAGCTCTCCAAATATTTTATTCAAAATAAGAAAATAAATTGCACTGTTTAAAATTTTGGAACGGACGCGACTGGACACGATCCGCTTTTGCCATGCAACAAATGCTATGGTGTGTCAATTTTGAATTATTGTCCTTGAACAACTCATAGACGTCATGATGAGAAGACGATATTTAATTTCTTTAACTTTTTTAATTATTTAGGAGATAGGTGCAGCATTGATATTGCTTATTTTATTCTTCGATAAAGTTTCACATGTAGCTAAAGTGGTTAGTTATTGTAGAGTCAAGTTCATTTTTGTTTTATACGATTCGTCGAATACGTAAGAGTGTTACGGTAAATGTTTGTTTTATTTTTAAACTTTCTAAAGTCCTTGCGGTTTTAACCAACGTAAGATATTATTGATTTGTTTTAACGTATTAAACTATAAGTAATTTAATTTTACGCACCCGCAATGCATTCGTGAAGTTGATACTTTTTTTTGTTTCTATAGGGAGCGACATTTTTAGTGTTCGCACGGATTGGCAGAAATCCACGCTACGCCACTGGGAGGTAGCACTTTTATTTTTTCGTAGTAAATGAATCAAATTTGTATTTTTTTATGGATAAAATAATCCGTATTTTTACCTGTCATATTAGTGAATAAATATTAACTAAGTTTTTATTAGATACACCTTCACAAATGCTGCTCAAATATTATTTAAAACTTAATTTTGAAAGTATCTGTCATTGCCGAAATATTTCCCAGGATGTAAAGTATTTTCTAATTAAGTATACTGTTAACGTGAACCACCTCTAGTTAAGAAAGATTTAACTCCAATAACGACGGTAAATTAACGGCCCTATTTTAGGGGACATCTTTATTAAACTCACTCTAATTTCACTATATGCAAACGCTTCTTATCTTACATTAGAAATAAACAAAAAAAAAAAAAAAAAAAAAAAGGTTACAGCTTCAATCTTGGCATACAAATTCTTATCCTTAATGGGGTGGTCGTAATACACTACGATCGTAACACACTGGGGTCAAAACACATACTTTTTAACATTCCTAAAAAACTTAGCGTTAAAAGTATACATATATCAATAATATTCCCAACATGTAAGTAATTTTTCAGAAACAAATTTTACTAGATTCCTCCCCTTTCCCTCTCGAAAAATACAGTATAAGATATTTATGTAATAAAAACATTTCATTTCACAAAAATACTTACTTAATGACACTGCTGAGCTCTTCCACAAAAGATGCCCAACTTGAAAGACCGAGAAAGAAAAAAATATGTATAGGTAAAATTATGTCAATGTGTGGGCCAGATCCAAATACTTCCTTAAAACTGAAACTAGATCAAAATAAAAAAAATTTTGCACCCTCAATTGGATTGCTGGCCGTGGTAACTTAGACATAGTCGCAGAATCACGGTTGGCGTTGTTTTCGTCGAATAGTAGGTTCGAACCATGATGCCAATAAAGAATCACCAAGTAGCTGGACTGCTGTACGTAAATCTGACTGAAGTCCCAATTCTTCCTGTTGGCATTATGTGAATGTTTGGAGAGGGAGGAGTCAGCTCAGGTGTGGTCCTCGTCACTTGACCGAAGTTCAGAATTAGAAATTGGCCTAATAGCCCGCGTGTTGCTTCTCAATATTACATTAATGAACAATCACATCCCAATTAGACTGGATTATTTTGTTTGGGGTGATTGAGAAATTATTCGATTAATAGAATTCTAATTCCGTAAAAGAAAACGGAAAACCTACATTTTGTTAGAGTGGAGATAGGGAGGGAGTATCATTGATACGGGTTCCCTGCAACCACAACATAACCTGTAATTTACCGAAAATATTTCCGAACTTAGTATTAACATAAAAAAAATTCCTCTTTGTGATTAACAAGCGGTCAACATCGTGGTTTTAATCGCATTCAAGTTCGAATCAATAGGTGAATGATATTATGTTACATCCCGTACGTGAATAGATCAATCTGTTTAAATTTTAAATTTTGAAAGATGAAACGTATCAATAAAGAGAGTAAATGATACATATTTAGTTATTTATTCAGTTTGAAGCCAATATTCAAATATTTATACATCTAATGTCTTCTTCCTACGCAAAAGAGCAGCTGTTTTGAGTCCGTGACATACATAATCAATGATTTGAATTTCTAATGGCTGGAATCTATCAAACTTCCGGTCTTGTTTTAATTTTATAAATTCGAAAGAAATAACAAGATCTGTTTTCTTATAAAATTGAACGAAAGCATGATAGCATGTTCTTAAAAGGAGATAAGTTAGAGAAAATTTGTATTCATAATATTTTTCAAAAAAATATTTAAAAGATTAACAAATAATGCGAAGATATCGTTTTGTTCAGCAGCTACTATATTTAAAATTTTAGAGTAATATTTGTCGGTAAAGATTTTTAAAGAAAATAGAAGAAAAAAATGCACCTGAGGTAATTTTAATTTCGATTTAATACATTATGTATGGGTCCTTGTAGAGGAAATTCTATGAACATATTCCATATTTAGAATTTTTTCCCCCTTTAATAGTAAATAGCTTATGAGCGCGAAACTTTTACAGTATGGCTTCGAAAAAAAAAATCTTTTTTAAAAATATGGTTAAGTATTTTCCGAGCATACCGATACTGTACAAGATGTTAATTTTTAAACGTCATATTTACATTTCATTCCGAAACATTGGGCGAGTGGTGACAGAAATCGATCATCTTTTATGAGTTGCCATAGCAACCATTTGTTCTCTGAATATTAAGAGGAAATTTATGAACAAAATGTTTCCCTTTAACCAACTAAATATATTTTGTAAGTAAATGCATTAAAATTTTCTGTTTTCTGATTTAAATTCGAATTACCATTTTTATAAAGAAATGTTTGAGAGTTAGGCCTAACGTTTAACGAGAGATTGCTTTACATTCATTTAAATTCAAAAATCAGTTTTTTTTCTAGAATTTGCTAGTATTTATTTTTTTCTTGTATTTCGAAATGAACTATTTCAATAACAGAATTGTCCATAATTAAATAAGAGAGAGAGAGAGAGAGTCGAATTTTTAGTATTGCTTAAAAATATTCTTAAACTACAATAAGAGAAAATAGGATATAAATTACAATTGTTTCATATTTAATGTAAAATAAATGTTATTATTTTAATTTATTTAACAAAAAGTTATATTTTGAATTTATAATTTACTATTTATCGAGTAACTTTAATAATAGATTCCGATTCACAATTGTCTACGCACGAATAATTATTAAAATGTCCAAATTCTAATGCTTTGTAACTTGCTGAATTTTTCTTTTATTGAATACTATTCATTTATTTTGAATAAGAAACATAAACCTTCACATAAATCCTCATTTCGTGCTGACCGTTATATTAAGTAACAGAATTTTCTTCCGCAAGTCTACCAACTAATTTCGCATCATTTCTTACTCATTGGAATTCTATCTCAAGGGCGACCTAATTTTCGAAGAATGAGGAAGATACTTGTTTATTTTCCCCCTGAGGTTCTTAAATAAGTCGAAAAAATTTTCTGTGACTTGTTTTAAAGTAGTGAGATGGGCGAAAATTACCTTCGTGCATATTACTCAATCTTGGAAATCGAAGAGAGAAAGGAAGAACTTATTCTACATATCCATATATTTTTTGAAACAACAATACAGTAATTTTTATACACGTATATGGTATGCTTCGTTCAGTTACGTATTGCTGTTCTGGTATATTCCCAACAGCGAACAAAGATCTTCCCTCGCTGACGTTGGTAGTAGATAGATTCGATTGTTACTTTGCACATTTTCTTCGAGTTCAAAGAAAAGGGCGGAAATATTCCAGGTGCTAACCTGTCCTTGAAGTACGTTGAGAAGGGCATAGCAGTGGGAAAAACTACTCGTACTTAACTTTGACTACATGGAATCCATGAATAGTGAAAGTGAGTTTACAGAACGTTTTAATTTTAGTAGAATTGATATGAACTAGGAACACGTACTCAGTATGAATAATTTATTTAAGAGTTTTCCATTTTTCTCCTTTATACTTTTCAAAATATATTTTAAAAATCGATAAATTTTATTTAAAATGTATGTAATTCTATTAAAAAGATTTTGAATCTTATGTTCTTTTAATCAAGGAGGGAATGATTAAATGATTGTAGATTTGTATACGGTATGTTTGAAAGTGCATTGTCTGAATTTAATTGTATCAAAGATTGTCACAAATGATTCGCAATGCTTGCACGCGACATTCATTTGAGACACTCTAGTATTCTCAGTGCGATATGGAGTGAAGTTCAGTATAAGTAGTCTTGTCTGACAGGACTCCAAGAATGGAGACTACTGGCATTGGGTCAGTCTAGAGTTACGCATCAAAATCTAATTAGAAATAAACTTGTTGCAAACTAAAATTTCAGTTCAATGATACTATTTCGGGAACTAATAATTTTAAATTTTAATTATTTGGCTATAAAAATTCTTTAAAGATAAAATCACTCATAGCTCTTTTTAATTCGATAGAATTCTTTCTCCGAAAAGACCATTACTTGGTTTGATTAATTTTCGAAATCAGTTTTCAACTGATCTCCAAAATGATTTATTTTCAATAACGTAAAGTTGACAACATCTTTTTAGATTAGAAAATCTACACCTGTTGAAACATAAGACATAATCAATGAAAAATAGATATTTTGATTTTCTAATAGGTGATTTAACATATTTTTAAAAATGTACATCCTCAGTCTTTTGATTTCGGTAAGAATTTGAAGTTTTAATTACAGAAATTAGAATTTCACACTGATTTTAGTACTTGACCATATAATTACATGCAAATGATCTTCTGAAATTGTACTTGAAGAGTTTTCATTTTTGCTATTACAATCCTGAATTACTTCTTTTTAAATTTAATGAAAATGTTCTAAAATGTTATATTGATGTTATTAACAAAATAAATAATTTATAACTTCTTTAATCAACATACAATTTAATATTTTCATTGTGGCAATAAAAGTAATTTAGTGGGAAAAACGATCTTTATGCGACATGTATAAATACGATTGATTTTTCATATGATTGCGGTATTAAAACAAAATTATTTTAACAATTATTAGCTCAATTAAAATTTTCATAGTTATTATAAATTATTTCTAAATGTAAACAAACACTATATAAGTTGCTGATTCATCAGCTTCTACTACCTGAAATTTTGATTAATCATTTCAGAAATATTTTTTTCTTTCTCTTTTACTGAATGAAATAAGTATTTATCTGCGGAGAGTTTCCACTATATTAAAAGTCACTCAATTACGCATCACAATCTTCAGATTCAGGTTACATTAACAGGTAATATTGTGTAGGTTCACTTCTATGCTTTAAAATAAATTATCCAAACAGCTGCCTTCATAATTCACTTAATGAAAAACAAGTATACTGTTAGAGCGCAGTTTCGCTTTAGTTTGAGAGTTTCCTTTATTCTCTGCTTACGTATTCTTTGAAATTGCAAGAGCCGCTACTAAATATGACGGTCATTACACTTTCAATATCGACTTCCAGATTAGCACTATCACCAGTTAAATTGTGAGAATTTTAGGTCAGTGGTCTCAAACAGATGGTTCACTAAGCCGTGACCGAATGTCCGGATTGCAAAGTAGGGAATAGGGTCACTTTATCGTATGGAATAAGAATTTAAAATTTCGATGACGTATGAATTTCACAAAATATCCATACAATGGAATAAAGTTTTCTTCAACCTGCTGGAACAACTATATTTCGAAAACGATTGTCTTAATACTAAAGAAGTTTTGATGCAGGAAGCCATTCTGAGAAAATTTTTAACGATTCAAATATTTATACAAGTAATCAAGCTTACAAATCGAAAACATGTTAAAATCCCAAATATAGTACTTTATATTTTCTAGATTTACTCATCAAATTAATACTTTTACTCAATAACACAAACACTTAAGATATTTCCAACAAGCATTTATCAGTCACATGAATTGAAATAATGTTGGCCAAAAGTAATCATGCTCGTCTTAAAGAATCCTATTAAAATACTTCAATTTTAGAGTCATGAAAATTATAAATATTTTCTGATGTTTAAAATTTCTTTGTAAAAATCTAATTTTTAAAGAAAATCTGACTAAATAAAATAGTTTTAAAGTAGGTTTAACTTTAATTTGTGAAATTAAACAATGTTCCAATTTAAACGTTTATCTCTTGTCTGATATATTGCTGACAGTTTTAAAAATCAATGCTTTTCTTATCTGAATTTAATTAGACATCAAAATGATATCTTCAAGGAAATATGGCGGGATTTTAAAGAAATATCCGTTAAAAAAAACAAAAACGATCTCCGTCATTAAATGCAATCTTAAACGTAGCTTTTCCCGCACATAGTGCTTTCGTGCTGAGTATTTGCTAAATATTTGCGTCACTCTGCCAATGGAAATTCAGAAATGAGGCGGCTATTTTAACGACGGACTTCAGCAATCCGAGGCAATCGCACGTTTATTGTTTTTGAAAAAGTGAGACAGAGACATAGACAGGTTATAGTAATACAAATGGAAAAGAAGATGGCGAACAGTAAAATTGTAACTAAAGTCGGTACAGATGCGTGTTTCTACAGTATTGCATTCCTGTCTTAATACAACAGCAAGAGAATTTCAGTTTCCTAGTGCAAGAGTCACTTTGTCCTCGTGACAGAAAAGGAAAATAATTCTAAAACACGAATAAAATCGTCTGATAGATTGAAATTTAACGTGCCATTGTAGTATTGTTTGCTTTAGTTATATTACTGAAGTAATTATAAATTTTATGAGTTCTTTTAAAAATTAAACTTATGTTCCATGGGTGTCCTTAGACAATTTTATCTAAGACATCTGTGCTATAAACAGTTGAAGATCTGCCATTTCCATATATTTAGCTAACGGTATATTCCGTTTTTCGTAGAAGTTATTTCAGTTCTGTATTTGAGCCGTTCCAGAAGCCAATGCGAGTTAAGGTCAAAACACAAGAAAATTAATGTTTTTGATACATTTGTTTTAAAATTCTTGGTTTATTAATTTAATTAGAAAAGTGTATAAGTCTTTCAATTAGCTCTGCAAAAACAAGATATTACAGGATGTGTAAATAAAACGTAGTATTTATGGAAATAATGACAACACATCTTAAAATTTTGGGACTTATTTTGGCAGCTGAAAATATAAATTATAATTAAAAGTAACGGTTACAGTTACTTGTTTTCAGTGTTACCAACAAGTATTATCAAAGAAAATAATTTAATTTTATTTCAAGGTTTATGTAAAATATTGATAAAAGGTGGACTTATTCGCAATGGCTTCTGAAATTATTATACAATATGATGAAACTATTAAGAGGGCTGTCAACACAGAAAAGTAACCAACAGTAAATCCTTTAACTAAGAAGATTATTATTTAATTCGTAATTTCAAAATCAGAATATAAAATGGACTTAACCGCATTGGCTTCTAGAGGCTCATTTAAAGTTAGATTTCCATCAGTTTATTTAAAAATTAGATTCTTACAGACTTGAATTTATTTTAGATATCAACAGTGAGTTGATATCGATAGCAGATGATGTTATACTACAATCTCTATGGTTGATTATTCATTAGCGTCGCCTGGCATACTGACTTGAAGGGCGTTTCGGCATTGACCTCAGAGTACATGATCAAGTGACGATACGATACCTGAACTGGTCACTTCCTTCTTGATTCCTTCCAGCCAAAGGTACTGAGGACATTGGAGGACCTAGCGACAGATTTAATGTGAATCATTCCGATACACTGCAGTCATTTTGTGCTATTTGGATGAAACCACTAACTCGTGGAAACAATACCAAGCAATTCAACGCATGACTCGCGCGCGCATCTCTCAGGGTTGACAGGAAGTTAAATTTTGACTTATCAGGAAGTAAGTGATCTAAATTCGGCACTGTTAGGATTCATGCACACTTTGCGAATGTTGTAAAAATTAATACAATGAAATCATACAATGTATAAAGAAAACGTTTGGTTATTTAGCTATACATATGAATGCTATTTTCTAAGTTAAAATAAAGCTATTGAGTCATTTTTATTAAATAATACTGCCCTTTATATCATTTTGATTTTTGATTTAAAGTCAAAAGAACAAAACAAAATTGTTAATGTCAAGATGAAACTATCATTACAATTAACTTTGATTTAAATAGGGTGTA
>BMAW01132102.1:67922-92664 GCA_019974015.1 Nephila pilipes
TCGTATACTTTATCTCTTCCGTTCAAGAAAAATCTGAAATTGTTTTAAAAAGGATATTCAAGAAATTCAAACGTCGTCCATCGTAAATTTTAGAGGTTCATTTGTATAGAATTAATTGGCAAACGATATCCTTAAGACTATTTTCTAGAAATTTAAAGAAATTTTTCGCAAGGAATAATTGTTAGTTGTAAGGAACTGTAAAATTTTAGAATATAATATTTTTTGTACACGTTGAAGGTTTTTTTTTTTTTCACAGAAAATTTCAAAAATTATGAATTATGAGTACCCAATCCAAGCAGTATAAAAGGAATTACATTACGAAGAATAATTTGCATATTTTTTAGTTCAACTCTTAATGCAATATAAGAAATTCATTTCTATGTAGTATATATATGATATATAACTCGTAATGCGAGACTAACTCCAGAGATGGCGCTCGTAGTAAAACCAGTAACAGTCTCTAGGAAACTAACCTTGTGCTTGAAACGTGTCAAAATTTTAAGTTGATTGACGAGAAAGAGTAGTGAGGATAAAGGTTTTTCATGGATAAGATTGTTGATAACAAAACAGCAGTAATGATTTGAAAGTTGTTTATCGTTATTTCCAACAAAAGATTTCAGGGAAAAAGATTTCAAGTTGAACAATTGTAATGTTCCTGGAAAGGTGATTAACAAAGGTGTTGTTGATGAATAAAAATTTGCAAAAATGTTGTTTTCAATAAAGACTGAGAGTTGATCGATGTGTTATATATATACCAGCATCGATCAATAACTCACCTTGTTATCGTTAATCACTAAAGACCACCTGTAGTGATAAGAACAACGCTTTTCCAAATTTTTCTCCCAAAATATTTTTCAGAAATCTTTTTGTTATGAGTAAATAGCATAAACAGTTTGAATCATCGACTCGTTGCTGTTTTTGTTCCCACTGAAAGCAATCGGCATCCACTTGAAAAACCTTTTCACTTCACCTCGAAAACCTTTTTCAGCAAATACACTCCATATGATATCTGCCATCTCAGCAATCTCTACTGGAGTCAATTTTACGATCTTCATTACACTTTAAGTCGCTCACATTTCCGGTGCAACGGCTCACAGGTCTACCCGAGCGTTCCGCGTCATTTGTGTCGGTACGACTAATGCTCAAACTCAAACCACCGTCAAATCGTTGCTTTGATGGACAAGAGTCCGGGTAACATTTTTCAATCCATTGTTTCGCTTGCATGGTGTTTTTACCCATTAAAAATGCTATCAGAACACGAAACTCGGTTTTTCCATTTTAAACAAACTACAAATGACTTTACTCCAAATTGATAACTCAGTTGTTTCTGGTCCGATCACGTAAAATTTTACATCGTTTCAAGCAGCGTCTGTACCTAGAAAGACCTGGTTACTACGGCTACGAGCGCCATCTCTAAGTAGTCTGAGTTATTACTGATGTGTTATATATATACATATAGTTACAAAAGAACATTAAATGTAATTTGAACTAAATTATCTAATTGGTTTAGCCTCAGTACAATGAAATTCTGTAGAATAATTAAATCATACAAATTAATAAAATAAAATATTGTTAATTAATACGTAACATTTCAGAAATCATATAAATTGACATAAACGGATACTATAAATTTGTGATGCCAAAGAGACGTTTGTTATTCTAAATTAAAACTAACTTTCTAAAGCAAAGTGCATGAAATTTGTTGAATTCTTTCTACAAGATATCTTTAATATAATCTAATCGACATTTATTTTAAATAGAATTTTCTCATTATAACATTCTTTATTCGCTAGAGCCATCTCTTATGAATCAATTTATGAAAATTTCTATTTTGTGCTACGAGATATATTAGTTCTTAAATGATATTCTGAACAGCGAACAAAGATTCTTCCCTCGCTGACGTTGGTAGTGGATAGATTCGATTGTTTTTGCACATTTTCTTCGAGTTCCAAAGAAAAGGCGGAAATATTCCAGGTGCTAAAACTGTCCTTGAAGTACGTTGAGAAGGGCATAGCAGTGGGACAAACTACCGTATACTAACTTTGACTACATGGGAATCCATGAATGATGAAAGTTTTAGTATTACAGAACGTTTTAATTTTAAGTCAATTGATATGAACTAAGAACGTACTAGATGAATAATTTATTTAAGAGTTTTCATTTTTCTTCCTTTATACTTTCAAATATATTTTTAAAAATCGATAAATTGTTATTTAAATGTATTAATTTATTAAAAAGATTTTGAATCTTATGTTCTTTTAATCAAGAGGGGATGTCTAAATCGATTGTAGATTTGTTAAGTATGTTTGAGTGCATTAGTTGCAATTTAATTGTATCAAAGATCGTCACAAATGATTCGCAACATGTTGCACGCGACATTCATTTAGACAACTAGTGTTCTCAGTGCGATATGGATGGAAGTTCAGTTGGAGAGATAGTCTTGTCCTGACACCGACTCCAAGACTTATGAGACTACCTGGCATTGGGTCAGTCTAGAGTTACGTCATTACAAAATCAAATTAAATAAACTTGTTGCAAACTAAAATTTCATTCATGATAATTATCGGACTACATAAAATTTTAAATTTTAATTATTTGCTATAAAATTTTTAAGAATAAAATCATCCATAGCTCTTTTTAATTTATAAATTCTTTCTCCGAAAAGACCATTACTTGGGATTAATTTTGAAATCAGTTTTCAACTGACTCTCAAAATGATTTATTTCAATAGTGAAAAGTTGGCAACACACTTTTTGGTTCAGAAAATCTACAACTGTGAAACATAGAATCATAATACAATGAAAATAGATATATTTGATTTTCTAATAGGTGATTAACATTTTTTAAAAATGTACACTCTGTCTTAGTCTATTTGTGTTAAATTTGAAGTTTAATTAGAGAAACTAGGAATTTTACCTTATGACTATTTTTAGTACTGCTATAATTACATGCAAATGATCTTCGAAACTGTACTTAGAAGTGTTCATTTTTCATAATTACAACCTAATTGTTTTTATAATATGAAAATGTTCAAAATGTTAATGTCATGTTATTCAACAAAATAAATAATTTATAATCTTTAATCCAACATACATTTAATATTTTCTGTCATAAAAGTAAGTTTTAGGGGAAAAAGCATCTTATGCGACAATGTATAAATACAGATTGATTTTCATATTTGGGTATTAAAGACAAAAACTTATTTTAACAATTATTATTAGCTCAATTAAAATTTTCACTTAGTTATTTTAAATTATTTCTAAATGTAAACAGAACACTAATTATAAGTTGTGTCATGTCATCAGCTTCACTACCTGAAATTTTGATTAATCATTTCAGAAATATTTCTTTTCTTTTTTTTACTTGAATGAATATAGTATTTATTGGGAGAGTTTCCACTATATTAAAATACATCGAATACTGTATCACCAAATCATGTGATTCGGTTACATACCCATAATATTTGTAGGTCTCACTTCTATGCTTTAAAATAAATTATCAAACATGTCTTCATAATTCATATATAGAAAACAAGTGTATCTGTTAGAGGCGAGTTTCGCTTAGTTTGAGAGTTTCCTTTATTCTCTGCTTACGTATTCTTTGAAATTGCAAGAGCTACAAATAGACGGTCTACATCTTCAATATCGACTTCCAGACTTAGCGACCTATCACCAGTTAAATTTGTGTAAATTTTTAGGTCAGTGGTCTCAAACAGATGGTTCACTAGATCCGATGACGAATTCCGGATTCAAAGTAGGAATAGGGTCACTTTATCCGTATGGATCATAGATAATTTAAAATTTCATGACGTATGAATTTCACAAAATAATCAGTACAATGGAATAAAGTTTTCTTCAACCTGCTGGAACAACATATTTCGAAAACGATTGTCTTAATACTAAAGAAGTTTTGATGCAGGAGGATTCTAGAAAATTTTTAACGATTCAAATATTTATACACAGTAATCAAGCTTTACAAATCGAAAACATGTTAAAATCCCAAATATAGGATTTATATTTTCTAGATTTACTCATCAAAATTTACTTTTACTCAATAACACAAAACACTTAAGATATTTCCAATCAAGCATTTATCAGTCACATGAATTGAAATAATTGTTGGCCAAAATAATCATCGCTCGTCAAAGAACTCATTAAATATCTTCAATTTTAGAGTCATGAAATTATAAATATTTCTGATGTTTAAAATTTCTTTTGTAAAAACTTAATTTTTAAAGAAAATCTTGACTAAATAAAATATTTTAAAGTGTTTAACTTTAATTTGTGAAATTAAACAATGTTCCAATTTTAGACGTTTATCTCTTGTCTGATATATATGCTGACAGTTTTTAAAAATCAATCGCTTTTATCTGAATTTAATTAGACATCCAAATATATATCTTCAGGAAATATGGCGGGATTTTAAAGAAATATCCGTAAAAAAAAACAAAAACCGATTCGTCATTAAATGCAATCTAAACGTGCTTTTCCCGCAGCGATAGTGCTTTCGTGCTGAGTATTTTCTAAATATTTGCGTCCTCTGCCAATGGAAATTGCATAGAAATGAGGCGGCTATTTAACCGACGGACTTCAGCAATCTTCGGGCAATCGCACGGTATTGTTTTGAGAAAAAGTTGAACAGAGACATAGACAGGTTATAGTAATACAAAGGAAAAGAAGGTGGCACAGTAAAATTGTAACTAAAGTGAGACAGTGCGTGTTTCTACAGTATTGCATTCCTGTCTTAATACAACATGCAAGAGAATTTCTTCTAGTGCGAGAATACATTTGTCTGTGAAGAAAAGGAAAATAATTCTAAAAACACGAATAAAATCGTCTGCTAGATTGAAATTTAACGTGCCATTGTAGTATTGTTTGGTCTTTAGTTATATTACTGAAGTAATTATAAATTTTTGATATCCTTTTAAAAATTGGTCGTAAACTTATGTTCTATGAACAGTGCCTAAATAATTTTACAAAGACATCGCTATAAACAGTGAAACTCTGCCATTTCCATATATTTAGCTATGACGAGTATATTCCGTTAGTAAAATTAGATTCTACAAACTTGAATTATTTAGATATCAACATGTTGTAAGTTGATATACAATGCATGTTGAGCAATACACTTCTCCATGGTTGATTATTCATTACGTCATACTGGAGCAGAATGGGGCTTTCGCATTGACCTCGTAATTTTGATCAAGTAGGATGACGATACCTAGAACTGGCACTTCCTTCTTCTGATTCCATCCACGCCAAAGGTGGACTTTGAAGGAAAATTGGAGGACCAAAAGGACGACAGATTTAATGTGAATAGCTCCGATATACTGCAGGTCATTTCGTGATATTTGCATGAAACCCACAACTGACGTGGAAACAATACCAAAAGCGAGATCCGACAGTTGACAGTGTAGTTAGAATTTTGATTATCAAGGAAGAAATGATCTAGAATTCTGGCACTGTTGAGGATTCTAAACACTTTTATAAGGTGTTGTAAAAAATTAATACAATGAAACTATAACTAATGTATAAAGAAATTGTTATTTAGCTATACAAGTGTGAAATATTGTTTTCTAAGTTCTAAAATAAAATATTAGTCATTTTTTTAAATATCACTGCCCTATACTTTGATTTTGATTTAGGTCAAAAGAACAAAACAAAATTGTTAATGTCAAGATTGAAACTATATACATTAACGACTTTATTTAAATATAAGGTGTGTCCTCGTAATAGCAATACGTAACTGAACGAAGTACAACAATCTCGTAATAGAAAAAACAAAGCGCAATTTTTTTTTACCCTCTTTCAGCTCGATAAAATATTTTCTCAATAATAACAAAAAACTACTTACGAAGGCAATCTTTATTATTATTATTATTATTATTTTTGTTTATGAATGATTAGGAAATTTGTTTTTTGTACGAGCGTTTTGGTATTATAATCACTAAAGCAGCACGGAATTTGAAAAAAGTTATTTAAGATATGATATTTTCCGGACTTTTCTATGTATTACATACGAAAGGAAAAATTAAAGTTTGATATTATTAAAGTCGTTATCTCGAAAAAAAAAAAGAAAAAAAGAGTACAATTCAATCACCTGTTGAAAAAAAAATAGCATAAATACCGAACACTAATAAATACAGAGCTACTAATTTATATACGAATACATCAAAAGGTAAAATATTTTTAAAACACATTTGGTGTTTTCTTTTATACATTGTTCTATTTTCCAACCCATTCCGCTTAAATTTAATAACTTGTATATATTCTGCTTATTCTGGTTTCAAATATTAGTGATTGTCGCGTAGTCGTTACGTAATAAAAATTGTCATCTTTCTGAAATAGATGTGACTTTCTTATTTAATTGATCTAATCAAGATAATTTATGCCAATACCAAATATAAGTTAATCCTTCTCCTTATTTTTCATATTGCAGAAAACATTACAAGCAGTTGTTTTTTAAAGCATTGGAATTTTGAAAATTCTTTTTCGCGGATGTATCTGTCTTATACTTTTCTTTTCTTTACATAATTAGATTGTTGATCTCTGTAAATCCATCCATGTTAGTATTAGGGTTCAAATAAATAATTTTATAACTATGAAAGTGTGACACTAAAAAATGTGCTATTAGTTTTTTCCCCACTTGTGTTTGTTGACATCAACATTTTCGTTCTTACGAATGCTTGAGATGCCTGTTAGATTAAAAAAAGATAAGTGATCTCGTTTATATGTCTGGAGTGTTCCGGCTCGTTCTGAGCACGTTTTAAGCTATAAGCAAATCAAATACTTTAAGAAAACAAGAATTTATGTTTTAATATCAAAAGATTATTGAAATAGCTACTGTTTTAATAATAAATAAAGGAAGACATGAAAACTGTTAACCACTTTACATTTTCAATATCGAATTATGTTTACATTTTATATTTTTCTTCAACTTTTCTCAGGCACAAATAGTGTATTTTATAGCTTGCGATCAATTTAATGAATATGGTGCCAGACGTTCAATTTTTTACATTATTACGAGTTTCAAGGAAAGATGGAATATTTGAAATTACCCAATATATCAAAACGGAATGTTATTGCCATATTTATACTCTAGAAAATAATTTTATTTTCTTCCATTAACGTAGTTTTTTTTATAACTTTTGATGGATTGAAGTAAAATTAATGTGAAAACTTAATGGTTTTTACTTTATAGATTTCTATGTTATTATAGTTAATGTAAACGGTAGTTCAAATAATATTAAAATAAAGGCAATTCAAAAGTTAAAATGCATATATTTTTAAAACAACTTTTTTTTTCTCTCTCAGTTTCCTGGTATGCTTTGGGGAAAATGTGCGTTTAAAAGTTGAGATATTTCAGTGAAATTGTTTTAAAATTTGACGAAAATTTCATAAAATTTGAAAAAGAGAGAGAGAGAAACTATATATTCCACATTACAATTTTCCGATTAAGTTACAAGAACTTTTAATATAATTTTAATTCTAATCATTGGACTCGATCCTCAAAATAATTTATATCTTTTAGAGTCGAATTTTTCTATTTACATTAAACGATTTGACTAATGATCGAATAACTTCTATATGCTGAAATAATATATACATGAAATGGTATTATGCCTGTTATTTGAGCATCGATTAAAAAATGTCAAATGACAGACTTATTATATCGAACGGCATTTTATACATAAAACATAAATATTTAAGTATTTGATCCCAAATAAATATCTAAGCCGTTTTTTTTTTTAAAAAATCAACTCAAGAAGAAACGGAATATTCTTCATCATTATTATCCAAATAACATTTTATGATATAAACATTTAAGCAATTCTAACATATTTTTTTTCTTCAATAAATCGATTTTATTTTTAAATGCTTTAAAATTGATTATTTTGTTAATTCCAGCATAACAAAACGTAAAACAGTGTATTTTTTTTAAAAAAAAAATCAAAAGGTAAATCATTTTGGGAACAAGAAAAAATTTTTCCGTCAAAAACCAACAAAATAGAGCGTTTTATATCTTGAAATTTGTCAACAAAAATTACAGAGAAAGTTTGAATAGAATATTTAAAACTTGCTACATCATAGAAAGAAAATATTGAAGCTAAAATGATGGAAAAAAATCTACAAAAAAAAAAAAAGTATTTTGTTTCTTAAATTTGTCATCAGAGTATTATTTATTAAAAAATTTTTACAACAAGAATTACAAAAGATGCTCGAATACAGTACTTAAAATTATCTACTTCTCCCCCATCCCCCAAAAGAACGAAAATATGAAAATTAAAGCGTATCATAAGTAAAAAATTATATAGAATTATTGAATTACTTCTTCAGATTACCGCAACTTCATCAGAAATTCAATAGTTAAATCTATGAGATTAAATAATATGCTGTTTAGAAGTGAGTTATATTTTATTATTGAACTTCGAAAACAACTCGTACATATATTTATGGAATGATAGAATTATGTTAATTTATTATGTATGTCAATTAATACTCATGAGTGATACAGCAAGTGCTCTTTAATCCGGCATTTGATTGCTCGATGCATTTCATAATCCGGCATCGATTGTGCCGTTTGCTTTTGGATATTTTCGAATGGTTTTGGGCGTTTGTTGATCTAGACCGCCAGGTGCACGATATAACTCTGCTCTCATTTTCTTTCAATGTTTAGTGTAACTGTCCGTTTTCATTTCAGAACCGTGTTTTCTGTTTTTAGTGGGTTGCATATAATGTTTTAACAATATTACAACTCTATACATACATTGTACTCTTTAGTAAGTTCGAAGGGTTTCGAAGTTCAGGAGGGTTTTCTTCAAGTGTAAATAAAATAAAAATAATAAGCTTAAGTCTGTGTGATTACAATAACTCGTCACTACTTGTTTTTTAGCTATCATTATACTGTATTAATTATTCTTTTGTTTTGTGGTTTTTTTTTTATCAATATAAGAGTATTCTTTTAATGTTCAATGTTTGTTTTTAATTTTATAGTTACTAGAATGATGAAATCTTTTTCGGATATTTATATCATCTACACAGGCTCAGAATGTACGTGAGTACTTTAAGTACACGTTTTAAACGTTATTTTTTATTTTTATGAAGATTGATATATCTTTTGTATTTCCATTAAAACTATATTAATGCTGGATAATCAGGCATCGGTTCGTTATCCCGAACGTGTCAGATTAAAGAACGGTTACTGTACTTAGTTTTTTTCAAATTTTTGTGTACGTTATTCAAGATATTCTAATATAAACATTTTAATAATAAACGTTTTGCAGTTCTTATTTTAATTTAACATATTATAACGAGTTAAAACATTTAGTAGTTTACACTTGTTTAAACTATATATATAAAATTAAAATAATGAAATAGTTTAAAATATTTAAACTTTATATAAACTAATTAGAATTCCTTTAAATTATAAAGACTAACCTACATATAAATTTACTTAGATTATAGAATAAAAATAAACATATATTTTTGAAAAGAAAAAACACTGAAAGTTACATCACTAATACTAATAAAAAGAGTATACAATTGAATGAAAACACTGAATATGTGCAAAAAGATAAGCCACAACGTAAGCCAAAAATACAAAACTAGATATGTAAAAAATTGGAAGCAAATGAGAGAAATAAGTCAAAAAATAATAAATTCATACATGGCATTTAGAATGAATATCACTTATTTTTGCTAGCAAGAAATTTAGAGAAGTTTCGACAGCTATTGCCTTGATCTAATAACATGAAAAAAAAAAAAAAAAAAAAAAAAAAAAAAAAAAAACGATATTCAAAAACACGAGTTATAACGGGAACTTTATTACTCATTCGTTTTAAAAAACATATAAAGTTCTAAATTGTAACGGAGAAATAAAGAACGTATCATTTGAGGAGATTTTATCCTCATACGTCATTTATCACTTTGTCATAATTTAAAGTAATTTAAAATTAACGAGGTGCCAGACAAAATAAGAGCTTTTCATTAACCTCTCGTGCGCGGCTTGGATGAAATATCTTTGGGGAAAACAAATGGAAATAAGACCATCACAGTGTTAATTAATGAAAAGGGATATCTTACTTTCTTATTACAGCAGTCCCTTGACATAATGAGGTATAATGTTTAAAATGCCTAAAAGAAACTTAGAATTAAAAAAAAAAAGTGTTACAGTATTTTGATAAGAAATATTTTTAATAATTTTCAAAAATAATAAGGATCAGGATCCAGATAAAATGATTTAAAAATTACTGAATATAATTTAAAAAGATGTAATTAAATTGGAAAAATTAATTTTTACACTGCTTAAAATGTCTTAAAAATATAACATATAATATTCAAATTATATAATTATTAATAATGGTACTAGAAATAAATTATCAATTTCTTTTCAAGTTGTCTTCGTTTACTGTGGAAGAGCGAGTAAAAATTTAGAACAGGTTTTCAAATAGAAAAATATACATATATGAATAAAAATTTATGATGTTATGAAGATACATATAACTATTTATCATATTATATTCTTAGAAATTAGAGTTAGCTCTATTTTAATTTGTAATACATAGAGTTAAAAATCCATGTTATATTAAAATGTAAGTAATGGAATGTGAAATACAAGAGCAGGGATGTTCGATAGGCTTGACAACCCCCGGAATTAACTTTTGCAGTTCCTGTTTACATAGCTATGCTATACATGTGCCTATTTACATAGCTATGTTTGTTCCTGTTTAGGTTTCTATGTGATCCAAGTGTCATTTTCTAGCTTCCTCCATTTTTTTTTTGTTCTGACGGACAGTATTATTTATGTTTAAATGTCAGTTAATTTATTAATCTCGTTCTCAATTTCAATAGTATTTATTAACTTTGAATCAATAAAATAAGTAAATACAAAGTATGATATATTTGAGACCAATATTATTTGTTTTGGTTTTACACAGCTTAAAGCTATATGGTTACGTTTTGTAATTGATGAATTTTATTAGGAAAAGACTTAAACTTGAAACAAAAATAATAGGAGAAATATCGAATAGAAATGTTAAAATGAAAATACTATATAGTCTATCTTTTAATAATATTCAGAGATTACCATAGAGACAGAGTTAAAAGATAATATTCTTTGTAGTCGCAGGTTATTATTAGTTTAAAATTTTCGTTTTGCTGTGTATTTTGGTTTACATACTCGTAGATTTTGAAAAAGTAATTTAAAATGAAGTTTGAATTTTTTAATAGGAAAGTTTTATTCATTTTGGCAATACCAATAAATTCATTGTAAGCTTGTCAGTAATTTAATTTGATGTATTTTTTTTTTATATTTTCAATACGCTTAGCTTTCAGTGGCTGACGAGTTATAACACAGAGGGTTACCAAACGCTAAATCAAATAAGGCCAAATGCGGGTCACACGTTATAGATGTTATATACAAATATTGACATTTTATATAGGAATAAAATGATAGTTTCGAAAAAATTAATTATTTATTAAAAAAAACCCAACTCTGTAGATAAATTAGAATATAATATTAAAATTTAAGCAGTTTTATAACTGGAAAAAAAAATTCTGCTTAAATCTTATTCAACATAAAATAAAGACAGGTGTTCTTATATGAATTTCTCAAAGTTTTCACACAAATATTTAGAATGTGGACGTTGGGAAAGAGGAAAATAAACCTTAATTTAATTCCGAAATCATTATAATAGAAACATATTTTTAAAGTTTCTAAACTGCTAAAGTAAATTAAAATATTTTTGAAGTCCCTTCCCCTCCACTAAAAATAAAGGGAAAGAGAGAAAAATTAAAAAATGTTTTCTAATAAATAAATATATAGAAGTGTCAGAAAGTAACGAAAAAAATATACAATTCTTTAATAAGCTTATCATGATCAGAATTTTATTGAAATGGACTGCGTATTTGATATTGAAATGAATAACGTATATATAATAATGCAGTAGATCGAGAAATCAGGATTAAAACCAAGAATATATTAAAATATATATTTTCATCTCCAGAACAAATTGCTGTTTGTTACGTAAGGGAAAAAAATGTTCATTATACTCACATCACACTCATATACTATAAATGTATCTCATTTTTTAATTTTTTTTCTAAAATTCTGGATCATTTTAAAATTAATAGCTTTTCATTTTTGCATGAAACATTGCGTAATCCTGCTCGATGAAATTTCATCATGAGTGCAGGAAAATAACGCTCCATATCTGTTTACAAGGAAAATATAGTTAAAATTTTTTTTTCTCCACAAAAATAGAAAAAGATTTCTTAGAATGTAATCATGGGAATAAAAAGAATATTTATTACGTTTTCATACAGTTTCATATAAACTACTCACTTGATAGAAAGGAAAAACGAGCAATAATTTGCAAAGTAGTGAGTTATTTTTAGAATTTATTCTGATGAAGATTGAGATAGAATTTCATTTTATTTAAATTTCCCAGGATACTCAAAATATGCCTTAAAAAAAATAACCTTTTGTGTTTCTGTATGAATAGAATTCTTAATAATGTAAATTAACAAAGCAATTTGTATAAATTGATAATTTTTAAGTTATAAAGACAAATCAAAAAATTTTTATGCAAAATCTGAAATAGTATTCTAATAAGAGAGAAAAATTTTTTTTTTGATCAGAATGAATACAAAATCGAGTAATCGCTGCATGACCATACATTTTTTTAAAAAAAATTTGAACTATAAAAATTTACATCAGTTGTTTTTTATACTTAGTTTATTGATTTTTTTTTTTCGTGTGGTAATTTTAAAGTAACCCCTGAAATTTCGTATAAGCATTTCAGGTATCAAAATATTCTAGTCATTGCAGTTTTTTTCATTGAAAATGAGCATTTTTTTTTCCTTTTTACTTTCGAAAACGTTCTGGGGAATACAAAAATGATTTTTTACTTCCTAATATATAGTTTTTATGGAATTATAATTTTATTTGTTTCACTATGAAGATCTGTGAGCCCATGAAAATTTTAAAAAGATAGCCAATAATGCACCAGATTCCATTTTCGGTTAACTTCCTTTTTTATTTTTTGAAATCGGACTAAAAAATCCACATGAATAAGTTTTGATTAAATTTATTAATTTACTTCATTCATTCTTAGTTTTTATTTTTGTCCCTTTTTAAGTAACTGCCTGAAAATTAAAGCGCGACATTGTAACACATCGATCAATAACTCCCGAGTCTAACATTGAAAAAACATTTTTTTTGCAAATTTTTTTTTTTATTCATCAACTTAACACCTTTTGTTAATCACCTTTTAGGGTGATACAATCGTTCCAACGCTTTTCCAAATCTTTTTTTTTTTTTTCCAAAAAATTTTTTTTTTCCTTTTTTTTTTTCGTAAGAAATATTTTTTGTTGCGAGTAAATAGCGATAAACAGCTTTCTGAATCATCGACTCGTTGCTGTTTTTGTTCCATCGAAAGCAATCGCGGCACCCACTTGGAAAAAACCTTTTTCACTTCACTTCAAAAAAACCTTTTTCCTGGTCCGATCGACTTAAAATTTTGACACGTTTCAAGCAAAGGTTAGTACTCTAGAAAGACCTAGTTACTGGTTTACTACGAGCGCCATCTCTGGGTTAGTCTCGAGAGTTATTGATCGATGTGTTACTGGAGTTGAATGTCTGTTTAACTTAAAAATTATCTAACTTCATATAGTAACGAAAAATATTTCCTGGACTTACTCGAATAGGTCTACATGAAACATTCGGTTTTCATCTGCAGATTTAATGATATGAAAATATTTTACTTGTAGTGAAAAGAATTATGCAACTGCATCAATAATTCATCTCGATATGAAAATTGTTTGACTCCCAAAACGTACCAAGTAGGAAGCCAAACGAAATAAAAAGAATTTGTAGTCTTGACACAAAAATTGCTTTCTCTGAAATTCTACATAATTTTACTATATTTTTAGTTACTTCTTGATTTTCTGATTGCATATTAAATTATTATTTATGATAATATAAATTAAGATGATCATATTTCAATTAAATAAGAACTTTATGATAAACATTTAAGGCTCCCGTCTACCCGCCATTTTGATTTCATGGACGTAATGTTAATCCTATGGGATTTCGACTTTCATTCTCACATCATAACTATTTGATCTATTTGAATGCAATAAAGTGCATCTGAAAGAGCAAAAAATAATGAATGCTTCTGTGGAATTACTTTTTTCCTCCAATTTTTAAAAATATTTGAAAATATTCTTTAAAAACCAGAAAACTCAAAAACGAATAATTAAAATAAGAATAAAAATATTTTTAAGAACCTTAGGAAAAAAGTAGTTCCACAGAAGCATTGATAATTTTTTGCTATTTCAAATGAAGGCTCCCGTCTACCCGCCATTTTGATTTCGTGGGCGTAATGTTAATCCTATGGGATTTCGACTTTAATTCTCACATCATTACTATTTGATCTATTTGAATGCAATAAAGTGTATCTGAAAGAGAGAAAATGATGAATGCTTCTGTGGAATTACTTTTTTTCTCCGATTTTTAAAAATATTTTTATTCTTATTTTAATTGTTCGTTTTTGAGTTTTCTGGTTTTAAAGAATATTTTCAAATATTTTTAAAAATCGGAGGAAAAAAGTAATTCCACAGAAGCATTCATTATTTTTTGCTCTTTCAGATGCACTTTATTGCATTCAAATAGATCAAATAGTAAAGATGTGAGAATTCAAGTCGAAATTCCATAGGATTAACATTAAGCTGATGAAATCAAAATGGCGGGTAGACGGGAGCCTTAACTGATATAATACACTTTTTAAAACCAAATTCATTACTGGTGAAAGCAGGTACAAATTCTGACACAGATATATACAAACTTTTTAATTTGTACATTTTTCATAAAATATATTTTTTTTTATTCTGAATACCAGTTTTCAAAGAAAAAGAGCACTTTTTTTTTGTTAAAAATGTTTCAGAGAATGCGAAAGTTATTTTTAATGCACGTTTTTTCGCGGAAATAGAATCTTATTTTTCTAATGATGGTATGCGTTAAATCAATTAAAATATTTTAAAAGCAATATTTCATCTGACTCCATTTTAGGTTCATGTGTTTTGAAAATTGAATTAAATTTGGTCAAGTATTCTCTGTAGAGAGAATCAATTTCCTACCGGAATTTCGGCATGCTTATTAAATTATAGTTGAAAATAAGAAATTACAGTTGCAAGACAAATAAAATACTCGTGTTTCAAATATGAAGAAATCCTAGATTTAAAATATGAATAGTTCTCTGAACTGGAGTCTATTGGACTATATGCGGTGAATATTGCACGCACAGTGTGACGATCGTTTGTTTATACAAGACTCAGAAAATGATGCAAGAAGACAGAGAATACGATCATATTTTCGCTGATCGCGCCACGTATTCTTCTACATTGGTTCAAAATTAGCATAAAATTTCTGACCATGCATTTTCTTCCACCACAGTTATAGCTAAGCAAATTTTTTTCATTTTATTATTAATAAAATTTTTACCCTTAAATTGTGCATAATGAATTTCGTAGTTGGATATTGTAATTACATATGTGTAATATTATTACTAAAATATTTAATTACATTTTATTAATAGTAATATATCCACATACACATCACAAATCGTCGGCTAGATATCACTTTAATATTGACATTTAATTTTTACCCTCCCTCTTCTACTTTCTGTAGCTGTCTGTAATTACCCGAAATATTACTTCAATACATATAGAAATTATTTTGTCTCCAATCTACGTTATAAATTTTGCATTAAAAGTGAGAGGAACCCTTTTGTTGCAAATAAAGATTAACAAGGGGTTGACGCGGGCCTGTGATGTGATTGTTTATTAACGTCGTACTGAGAGGCAACACGAGGGCTATTAGCTACGGACCTCGCCATCTTGAACCTTAGTCAAGTGACAATACCTAAGCTGGCACTTCCCTCTCCAAACTTGCACCCATCTCCTGCAGGAGGATTTGGAGCATCGACCAGACTTAATGTGTATTATTCCCGCTACGCGGCGGGTATGGGGATGATGCAATGAAATTTAAATAAATAAACATAAAATACAAAGAATAAAAAGTGTTTCTTATGTAAAACTTATATTATATTTTTATACACATATAAATTTTATGATTGTTAAAATTTATAATTATTATTATGTATATTTTATATAAGTATATTTTTAAATAACCTAATTATTTTATTACACATTCGTATTATTTTTTAAAATTTATCAAATGTCAGCAAATGGTAAGTTAAATCAGTAGCGTCAGCAACAGATATTTATATTCTTTATTGCTACTCCTTTAATCACTCAAATTTTGTTAGCTTGAAGTGCTCCTGTGTATCTTTATAACTAAATGTGTCAGTCACTGGAAATTATAAGATTATTACACGGATTTTAATACAGTTTATTTTATTTTGATTAATTTCCAAGTGTGCTGAGCCATTCTTCTATTTTCTATAAGCACAATATATTTTTTAACAAGATTTTGTTTTTTCCGTAGATTTTTCGGGAATGAATATCTTTGAATAAAAGCAGAAATTTTGTGGTGCAATTCTATTTAACCAGTTAATATTTGAAAGAAGCCGCCAAAAACCTATGTTTCTATTTTTTATTCGTCAAATATATAAATCAAAAATTTAAAAAAAAATTATGACGGTTTGTAAGATATTGAGCAAAACTTACTTTTGCATATATTTGTAGCAGCCAAACTAGGTAAAACCGATTTTGCAGTTTAAAAAATATATATATTCGTAGAAAACTTAAAACAAAAAAGTTTTAAATTCTATATCAGTAAATGTTGAGATATTTTTGCGTTTCTATTGATTCTTTTCATTTGAATGTTTCTGCATGTCATTCATGGATAATTGTGTAATATAATTAGTGATAAGATTCCCCCTTTGAAATAACAAAAAGAAAAAAAGTACGTTTTGGCACATGAAGTTTAATAAAATTTATCGAAATTCGATTTGTTATCATATATTTTGAAATTCTGACACTGACCATTAAATAATATTATCCAACATTATAACTAGAAATACATTTTAAAATAATACAATAAGCTTCTCAAATATATTTTGAGCAATTTAATCATAAGCAACTCTTTTTGAACTCAAAAAAATTGTTTAATAATGCCCACTGCATGTTCATAAGTATTTCACGTGTGGAAAGTCCGAAATAGTTACAATTCATTCAAAAATTGTATTCACGCCATATTTTCCCCAAGTAAGTTTGGCGCTAAATATGCTTGTACAGCAAACCTACTTTGGCAAAGATAAATCATGCGGTTCTATTCTATTCCCCAGTACACATCCTTTCGAACATTCATCCTGAGCGTGACGGTCGCGTGAGTGTGTGCTCTCCGTCCTTCTCGCCTTGAATTAGTCTGCACAATAGAGAATGTCAAATTTAAAGACAGGTTTTTCCCGTTACATGCAGCAAATGGCTAACAGTTGATTTTTCCTCGCCTAGTTACTGAGTTCATTGGCAACGTAGACGTGTCCTTAATCTCGAAAAATTTCCTTCACTTGACAAATCCAAACCGCATAGGGGCGAAGTACAACGTAGAGAATCATGGCTGTTGTGGAAAAACGAACCGGTACCCCTGTGGAATTGAAAAAGACAGATGTTTATTTTAAATCTTTCATTGCTGGAGGTAAGACTTATCATTATAAACATATTTAGCGCTTAGTCTTCATGTAGATTTTAAAATAAATCCAATATATTAATTTCGGATGCTCTGTGGTCGGATTCGTGGAGCTGTCAAGTGACAGATGATTACGTAAAGGCAGAACCATGCTGTTTTGTTTTGATTGTGAATCGCATATAAGTTATATAAATTGCGAATGTTATTAATAAAAGATCCTGTGTGACAAATTTAATTTTCATGTATGTTTTCAGAGACAGGGAATGAAGTTATTTTGAAATTTTTATTAATGTATATTAAAAATGAATTTTTTTTCTCCTGGTTTCTGAGCATGAATTACTGATTCATATTTTATTATTCTATTCTTTAGAGTATTTCTTAAAATTTTATGACATGATGCATCAAACGAATGAAATATGATTTCTTCATTTTCACTGAATTTTACAGCTGAAAATAATTTAAATGTCCTTTTTATCGGTTTTTGATCATATTTCTTTTATATTAATATTCAGATAAATACCTTCAGATCATGTTTCCTTGCCAATTTCTTTTGTTTAATGCCTTATCAATCGTCGTGATTAATCCTAGATTATATTTGATGGACAATTGCTTTTAAATTTGAAGAATATACTGAATCACAATCATGATATAGGTTGATTACTATACCCGATGGAATATTTTTTGTGATTGCTTAAAAATTTTTATGAAATCAATCATAATATATATTAAATTTTAGAAAAGTTGTTTTAAAAAATCAAATTGTGAAGATAGCAAGCAATTTACCTAGATTTGAAAATATGAAGTCTTGCAGATCATACATTCTATTCTATGTTTATGATATTATTTATTCTTTTTCTACCATTTTGGTTACTGCTGCTTTATTCAAAGCTTAAAATCTTTAAATAGTCGATAGTGAGGTAATATATTTCTTTCTTCCATAAAAATTCATTTCATTTAAAATTAAAAGTTGTACATAGAAAAAAATAGAGGTACAGCATCAAATAAAATTTGATTTTTTAAAAATATTTGCTTTCAGCTCTGTTAGTTCATCAATTAATGACTGCTTAGATCAGTTTATTTGTTATAATAGAAGTAAAAATAAAATGTTATTGATTATTCTGGAAACATTTAATCATTTTATTTAAATCTGGAAGTGTATTGCTTATAAATCTAATTATTTTTCCCTGTTGCAATTCTTATTCTTTCCTTTTAACATCATCAATTTTATCAATACATCATCGAGTTATGCAAGAGCATCATCTGCATGAATGAATCTTTAAAACTACTGGAGTTTTGCAAGAAAGTAGAGTTCTTCCTCTTCTGAATGCAAGCCAATTATTTTTGGCTCTTATTCACTGGTAGATGACCTTAAATTGCTTGTAGATGTGAAGTGTTTGTTGTGTAATCTTTTATTTTCAGATATTAAGAGATGTAAAGAGAGAGTTTCAAACCTAAAGTTTGAGAATAATGTATAATTTTATAATGTAACAAAGCTGTTTGTGTGTAAAATAATAGAATTTTTGAATAATTTTATATGTGTGAAAGTGCTTTTAATTTAAATATTTCGACTGTATTATTTTTACGAATTGTTGATAGTGATTGTCCATTGTTTCTATATTTTTTTACTTACAAATGAATAAATAAAAAAATAAATCTTAATTGTTAATGATATTGTTTCTCAATTTTTAGTTAATATTATGAGAGTACTTTTGATTATTTCATTATAAATAAATTTTTAGGTGAACAATTTTATGAAATAATGATTCCTCAAGAAAATCACTGTTGTTTTGTTAAAAAAATACTAAATTAGTTAGAGAGGTTAGGAAAATTATTTGTGTATATATTGATAAGTGTATTGGTTATTTTTCAAAAAATGTTTTTCTCGTATTCATGGATAGAATAAGAACGTTAGAAGTTTATCCTTTATAAACATGGAAGCTTTCCACCTATATTCTTGTAATAATTATTACTCAAATGTTTATATTTGTTGCTTTAAACTTCAACCACCTATTGTTATATCTAATTTTTCGTGTGCCTTTTTTTTATAAAAAAAATATGTATTAATTTATCACTTATATATGAATTAAATAGAATTTATTAATCTTAATACTTTAAGATAATCTTACTTTTATGGAAAATTATTTATCCTGTTTCAAAAGTCTCTTATGAAATGAAAAATAAAATACATTTCAGAGTATTTTAAATGTATGCATTAAAAACTTATTTTATTATCAGTATTTAATACTTTGCTGAATTCCTAATATAGAATAAACTGAAATTGTTATTCTATGATATTTTTCTTCATGCTTTATATTTATCCATATAGGTGTTGCTGGTATGTGTGCCAAGTCTACAGTTGCACCACTAGACAGAATCAAAATACTTCTACAAGCTCATAATCATCATTATAAACATTATGGTAAGATTAACAAAATTGTAACATGTATGACATTAACTTCTTTTGAATTTAAGCATCTGTTATGTAATTGAAAATTAGAAAAAGTTTGAATACTAAATTTAACTGATTGATTTTCATCAATAACTTTGAAAAGAAAAACATAACGGTCTTGTAAATTCCTTTTAAAATAGCATTAATTTATTTTGATCTTTTGTTGAATTATTTTTGTTAGTGTTCATGATATTGTAGAACAGTACTCTCTTGGTAATTCGACAGATATTGGATCAAAACTCTGCAAGATTATCAAAAACATTATGGCTGGTTTGTTGGAAAATTACTAACAATTATGCATTTATACAACAAAAGTTGTATAAAATTGGATAAATTACATTCAAATAAAGTGTCAAATTGCAAAATAACTAAAACTACATAAATTTACTGTTCTGTGTTTATAGCATATATTAGTCCATTGAAGGAAAAAAAAAACCCACTTAAAATAATTTTCTATTGCATGTCTGCATAAAAATGCTGGTTAAGTGAAGTACTGGATTATAACGAGGTGCTATACTTAATAAACTAATTTAATTCCATTTTAATAATGTATAAAATGTTTAAAAAATGCCATGAATATATATTTAGTACAGATTTACTTACTTCTCACTTTCTGTAGTTAAAAATCTAATTAAAGGCATAGCTGAATACAAAGTTTTTATACCATAATCTTTCGGAATTTGTTCAACTTTTTTTAGTTTTTTAAAAATTCTTTTTCAACCTCTTGAGCTGTATTATTTAGCTGTTTTTTCAATGCATTTTAATGTGAAATGCATAAAATACAGCACAAAAAAATGTATTTTTTTTTAAAAAAAGAAAATGTTTGTTCATAAAGTTTTTGAGATTTTTGATTCATAAAAGTTTTGAGATTCTATTGATAAACCAAGGAATTAAATTTTTAGTTTAACAGATATTTTTATGTATGAATTTTTAAAATTGTATCTGTGTGTGTAAGATATAAATAGATCAAATTAGGTTCAGCATGTAAATAGATCAAATTAGATTCAGCATGTAAATAGATCTATTTTACATAGAATAGTTTTTTATTTGAGTCAAACTTTGGAATGTTTAGGAGTATTTTCTGGCTTGAGAGGCATCGTTCAGAAAGAAAGTGTTTTTGGACTCTACAAAGGCAATGGAGCTCAGATGGTTCGAATATTCCCTTATGGAGCTGTTCAATTTGTCTCATTTGAGATATATAAGACAGTAATATGCTTTTCTCGTAATTTTAATAACATAGTTTATTTCAAATTTTATGTAATTACTATGCAATGAAAATTAATTTATAAAAATTTAGTAGAAACTCATAATGAAATTTGGATGCAGTGTATCTTATATTAACAATCTTATTGATTTAATGTTTATTTTTTTTTTTAAAAAAAATCACCTGAGAGTTTTTAATTTTTTTCAGTTATTTTGCTTAATTAAGTAAATAATTATAAAAAATAAATGTTATTATAAAAATGGAAAACATTCAATGCTTTTGTCTGTAAAATTAAAGTCAAGTAAAATGGGATTTTCTGATGTACTTTTAATTTATACCTATGTACATAAATGTATTTTTATTTGTTTCAAGATTACATTTTATCCTGCCATGCAATAAATTAAAGGAGAGATTTATTTTTATCTTTTAAGTGTAAACTGGATATGAATTAATACTTAAAAAATACTTAATCATTTAAATGATCATTATTAACATGTTAAAATTATATTTAGAGCATACCTTTAATTTAACATAGCTAATGCATTAATATTTCAGTTAAAGGAGAAAATATATTTTTTATATCTTAATTAATATTGTAAATAAGTAATTTTGAAATAATGCATAGCATGGACATTTTACCCTTGTTTACAAAATACTTTCAAAATGATAATGTAGTCCTTAGCTTAAATGATATTGCTTTCCCTGAAGAAGCAAAATTTTTATGCAGTAATTTATGTTTACTTAAAGAAATATTGGTACTTTTCATTTAGTTGGCACTGGTGATAAAATCACCAAAAATGATATAACCAACTCTAAATAGACTATGTGTATATTGTGTGTTGTCATCAATAAAGTCTGCTTGACGAGATTTGCGCTGGCAAAATGGAAAAGTATTGAAATATCATATTACATACAAACACAAATACATACATACTAATGTGCACACATGTATATGGTTCCTTTGAAAATTATTGTGAGATACTTTTTCTGTGAGCCTGAAGCAAATAAAGTATAATAGTGAAAAAATAGAAACATTTTATATTTTAAACAGGAGTGAAAAATAGCTCAAGGTTATTTTTACTGTGTTTCATTTTTTATTAGTACAGACTTTTGTTGATTGATTTGTAACATGAGAATGGTTTAATCTCTTCAGATGTTAATTATTCTAAAAGAACACTATAACATTAATGAACTGCTCTTAAATACTGTAAAGTGTGTCTGGTGAATCTAGTATATTTTAGATGCTAAATAATTAGTTGTATTTTAAAAATGTTAAGAAAGTTCATATTTTTTCATTCTTCATGTACTTATCTGTATTTTCTTTTATAGTTTCTGAGGAACACATTTGGGCAATCTCATGCTCTTAAGTTTTTTGCTGGTTCTGCGGCAGGTATGGATTTTGACACATTTTTATGTGAATTACAAATACTCATATAAATAGTTTTGTTGTGTATCGCCATTAAATCTCAGATGATTAAATATTTTTTTCCTTGTAATGTTTTTAAAAGGGAGTATGCTGTTAGTTTATTTTTTGCAGTTTTCTAAATTTCTGAATTAAATATAGAAAATTGTTATGTATACATCTTAGAACTTGGAAAGACAATTGTTTTATAGATGAACATCTTGTCACTTCACATCTTTATAAATAAGTTAGAACAAATTTCAAGGATCTATGATCTGATGTCAAAGAATAGTAATATTTTTTTAGTGCTGAAACATAATATATTTTATAAAATCATGCCTACTGTAATGAAGTGTTGAATTTGTAGGAATGTATAAGATACAATCTATATAAATTTTGCTTTATTAAAAGTAATGACATAATGCCTAAATTATGTGAATAGACAATTCTTTGTATGAAGAATGAATAGGGTAATATAGTAGTTAATGATTAGGCTTGATTATTGGATATTGACATTGTTTTTTCTTGGCTATCGAAATATGCATGTTTATTAACTTTTGTTCTATTATATTAAAGTAGGAATGATAATAATGTGTTTTCTGTAAGGCTCTTTGCATTAGCAAACAATGAGGTTATATTCAGCAAATAAATTGATTTATTAGGTGTGACTCTTGTTTTTGATTATACAAATTCTTGCTTGTAATAATTTATTGCATGTATTGTGAAGTTCAAGATAATTAAAATTAAATCATTTTGATTTTTATGTATTCTAAAACTAATTTAAGTGGCTTTTTTCTGATTGTGATTTGTATAGATGGAATTTTCTTCATCCTAAGTTGAATGCTTTGATAATTCTTGAAAATATTGGTAATTCATTATATGAATATTGTGTTATCATTTATATTTCAGGCATCACTGCTGTCATGATGACCTACCCACTAGATGTGGTTCGAGCTCGCTTAGCATTTCAAGTTACTGGGGAACATGTGTATTCTGGCATTTATGATACACTGTCTTGCATATTCAGGACGGTAAGTTTATTCAACAATATTGCAATTGTGATTCATTTCTGAAATGTAAGATAATGAATTTAAAAGACCTGTAGAAATAGAGCCCTTCAAATTCATGGTTGTAAAAAGAACACTTTTTTTTTTAATCCAGACTGTTTATTCATTTTGATGAGAGAGAAAGGCACTAAATGTACATTTTAAAAATGTATAATATTAGATGTGCAGTTTCACCTTCTAGATTACAGTAGAAGAAAGAGAATTTTACCTTTCTTTCAAATTTATAGGTAGGGATTTCTCCAGATCATGTAATTGACATGGTAAAAGATGAAGGGATTTGAGGGACTTTGATGGGATCTATCAGTCTAGTAGGGATTATTTCTTACAGATTTATGACTGTGGGGAAGTTGATTCAGCAGATTTTAGGAGCGCATGATCACATAAATTAAAAGGTTATTTGAAATTGGATCAGCATATAAGGATGAACTCTTTGCTAATA
This sequence comes from Nephila pilipes, assembly GCA_019974015.1. Taxonomy (NCBI): domain Eukaryota; kingdom Metazoa; phylum Arthropoda; class Arachnida; order Araneae; family Nephilidae; genus Nephila; species Nephila pilipes. Next base: position 92,133 of record BMAW01132102.1, read on the forward strand.
GATTATTGAATGGGGAAGATTGAATTTTTTTTTTGTGAGATCGTTATATATGTATATTTGTAAAAATGTATATATATATATGTTTGTGTGTGTGCATGTATATATATATGTGTGTATAGAATTTTTTATTTCTTCAATTTTTTTTTGTTTAATTAGAGCTAAGGAAAGTAAATTTGTTGCAAAATAAATTATAGACTTTTGAATTGTATTATAATTTGTATTATTGTATTTTTAAGTAAATGTCATATATAGTTTAGTTTCTATGTTTTAGTTAAAAAAAGCTGTAATATATTTTTTAAATGTTTTATTCAATTTCTTTAAAATATATTTGGTATTTTCCACTATTTAACTTAAGTCTAAATATAATTTCTCTTAATAATGAATTTTTACCTTTTTCTCTAAACTCTTCTTGTATCTTCCTGAAAAATTAATCCAAATATTTTTGTCATCATATTGTTACTAGTTTTGGCAGATGTCTAGGAAACATATTATATTATATGTCATATATATATATATATATATATATATATGA
>BMAW01132102.1:92764-125816 GCA_019974015.1 Nephila pilipes
GTGAGATCGTTATATATGTATATTTGTAAAAATGTATATATATATATATATATATATATATATATATATATATATATATATATATATGTTTGTGTGTGTGTGTGTGTGTGCATGTATATATATATATGTATGTATATATGTGTGTATAGAATTTGTTATTTCTTCGATTTTTTTTTTGTTTAATTCGAGCTAAGGAAAGTAAATTTGTTGCAAAATAAATTATAGACTTTTGAATTGTATTATAATTTGTATTATTGTATTTTTAAATAAATGTCATATATAGTTTAGTTTCTATGTTTTAGTTAAAAAAAGCTGCAATATATTTTTTAAATGTTTTATTCCAATTCTTTAAAATATATTTGGTATTTTCCACTATTTAACTTAAGTCTAAATATAATTTCTCTTAATAATGAATTTTTACCTTTTTCTCTAAACTCTTCTTGTATTTTCCTGAAAAATTAATCCAAATATTTTTGTCATCATATTGTTATTAGTTTTGGCAGATGTCTAGGAAACATATTATATTATATGTCACACACACATATATATATATATATATATATATATATATATATATATATATATATATATGTTCTGTATTTTGCAAATAACATTTGAAATCCTTAGATTTCTTTAAGAAAATTCATGATATGTTATTCTTAAGAAATTTACCATGTTGTACTTAATTATTTCAAAATTTAATTGATTATCTTCAGATTTATATAATGACATGACTTAATGTCTTTATTTCCAATATTTTCATTCAGGAGGGAGGTATGAGAGCTCTATATAAGGGATTATCTCCTACTGTTCTTGGCATGATACCTTATGCTGGTAAGTTTTTAACATTTCTCATTATGAGGTTATTTTGTGTTAAAAAAACTTATTTTAAATTTTCAACAAAGTTACTAAAATTATTTTTAGTATTTTTCAATAACAGTTGAGGAAATCTTTTTAAAACTCTATGTATGTAACTAGTTGTATGAGCTTGAATTTGTATTAGAATTATTTGAGCTTTTGATAGTAGCATGAAGAGCACTAAATGTTGGCTTCGAATTTCAAGTGCAGATAACTTTTTGTGAAAATAATTTTTTTTTGTTTTATCTGAATATAAAAATTAAGGTTTAGAATTTTAATGAGAAAATGCAGAATGAAGCAAATCGCGAAAATTATACAATCAATCATATTATATTTAAAAGTTCCCTTGTTCTCATACAGTGGACATACATGTATAATTTTTTGTTTAAAAATGCCTCCTTTTAGACCTTGAATATTGACACATTTGGTGTTCTTATATTTTTATTGAACACTTACAATTGCTAATAATTTTTGAAGAAAGTGTCATTTCCAGGGTATTTCCCTAACTGACTTGTTCTATTGATTTATTTTCATTGGATCATGTTTTTACCTGTAAGTCTCATATCATTACTTAGCTTAGGACTAATATTCAAGAAATTTAGGGGATACAGTGAGATATATTGCAAGATGTTATGAAAAATATGATTAAAAAGGAGCTCATATATGAAATCAGACAATGGTGTTCTTCTAAGAGATTGTTTTTCATTCCTAGTTCAGAAAAATTTCAAAAAAAGTTTATAATATCACATATATAAACATATTTTGAATTAATACATTGAAAGTTATATTTATTTAAAAATGTGTGAAATTACTTTTAGTTTACCCTATATTTAAGGAATTTCTGCAAATTTTTTAAAGGAAAATTTTAATTTATGTGAAAGTATTTTGAGCTAAATTTTGATTCCATATTAGTCATGATACTATGTAAATATTTTTTGTATTAAAATTTTTTTGTGTTTGTGTGTGGTGTGATTTGTATTGTTTGCTTATGATATTGTTGGTCATTGTCAGTATTTATTAATTTTTCTTTTAAAAATTAATATGTTAATCTGAATAACAATGGAATCGCATGTTGTACAAGCAGTAATATCTTATTGTTATGATTGAAAAGATCTGCATAAATTGTGTGTGATATTTTATTTAGATACATTTGTTTTCAGAAATAAATATTTATCATTAATTTGAATACATATATTTCATGTCTAATTCAAGGGTTCTTTCTGATTATTTGCACTCTTGGTTTCAACATTTGATAGTTGATCTGTTTTTGAGCATTTTAGAATTTACATGCTGCCATTGGCAAATGATACTAGCTCATGTTTCATATCGATAATTACTCTGATGTTTGAGTACATATTGATTTATGCACTTTATAATGTATTATCATTTCATGGTTTTTTTTTTTTATTTATTTGAACATATTTTTTTTATGTATTGAATGATAAAGGTACTGAGGAGTTAGCGACAATGTTGTATTTTCTCAGAAGTTTGTTTTTCCCAATACAGAGATAGCAAAAATTGTATTTAGTGAAGTTTGTATATCTTAAACAACTGAGTTAAATAAGGCTTAAATGAGTTTTATAGAAATGTAATGCTCTAAAATCCTGAGCTGAGTGTTGCAAACAAGTTTGAAAACAGCCATAAATTTTTTGTAGCAGGTGTTTGTTTTTAATTGGTGAGCAAAGGAATAGATAGATGCAAGTGAAATTATTTAAATAATTCGTATTACCTAATACAATTCTTTTTGTGTAATTACCCCAGTCTGTAGCAAGACTAAAATTTTACATCACTTCACAAAAGTTGCTAATTTATTCTGAATAACAGTGGTGGGCAAAGAATCAGAAAGTACCAATTCCAGATCTACATGTAATAATTTATTATCTTGCTTTTATTAATTTGCGTTAAAATGAATATTTTACCATATACACAACTCATTTGTGAAAATCTATTAATTATATATATATTTAATCTGTCATAAAATTTTCAGTTTTTTTAACTGCTAAATATTACATATTGCATTGTACATCATATGGGTCTTCAATTCCTTGGTTTCTTTCCTTTAGGTCTGTCCTTTTATGTGTTTGAAAGGCTGAAATTTCTATGTCTGGAGTATATACCAGATATTAGTGGACGTCGCCATTCAGGTAGCAGTGGCGGAGTTATTTTAACTGTACCTTCTAAATTGTTATGTGGAGGACTTGCAGGAGCAGTTGCACAAACAGTTTCGTAAGTGTCATATTCTAATATGTTGTAAATATACTGTTAAAAGTTATGGAATAACAAATTCTTACTGAAGCACTAATGAATTTTACAGATATCCTTTGGATGTTGCTCGAAGAAAAATGCAACTGAGCATGATGCGACCAGAAACCCACAGATTTGGGTAAGTGATTGAAAATCTTATTAAGCAAAAAAGCTTTTGCTATATTGCAAGTAAAACATTCATAAATATATATGAACATTTATTATGCTTATGTATGTTAAATTTAGATACTCTTGTGTTATCACAATGACATAAGCAAAAATTGGTGACATTTTTATCATTCATAATATATATATATATGAACATTTATTATATTTATGTATGTTGAATTTTAGATACTCGTGTATTATCACTATGACATAGGCAAAAATTGGTGACATTTTTATCATGAGCAGGAGAGTGGAATTGAAAAAGAGAAAGTTATTTATTACATGCATGCACATATAGTTTCACTCTTAAGCTGATTTTTGTTCTTTTTCTTCTGGTTGAAATTTCAACACTGTAGATTTAAGAATTGACTCAAAACAAATTCTTTTGATGTGTTGCCTGTGAAGGCCAGTCTCCTGGTTTACTAATTTATGCTTGTAATTAGTTGACAGTTTCATGTTGAAAGCCAACTTTCTCAAGTCATTTTTTTTACTAATAAAATAGTCTACTATTAATGCTTTCCTTATTTAATAGTATTATTTAAAATTCCATATCTTCATTTTCAGAATTTTAAATAATGCAAAAACAAAGGGGGGGGGGGAGAATTAAGGAATCAAATGTAAATGTAAATAATAGTGTTTGTGAAACAAATCAAAGAATGGTGTATAATTGCCAAAATGCACTAAAAGATGGCTATCCATATTAGGCTTACTATGTATCTTTTTGTGACTTCCTCCAATATAGTTGTGATAATACTCAAATACCAAACTGTATGCATTTTTTTCAGTTTTAACACTTGTTAAGTGGAAGAAAAAACAATCAACATATTCAGTTCATGTTAAGAACTGATCAGTCATTTTTATATTCAGAAACATTATTTGAATTGTGTAGATTTTTTTTATTAAAAAACATGATATCTGAATAATAGGTTGTTATACCTTTGAATAAAAAAGTATTACATGCAAGACTAAAAGTTTGATCCTCAACAGCGAAACTGTAACTTATTTTATCATTTCCTATTATATGAACTTTGGCAGTTAAGTCAAGCTAATGACTATTATTCAAATGTGATTTAAGTATTAGATTATTTTTGTATAAAAATATTTTAAAATCCAAATATTTATTTTAAAATATTATTTTGAACATAAGAGATGTTTTTATTTTGTTGTTAAACATATAGGAGCTACTATATGTATATCAAGCACAACTAAGTTTTAATCCTTTTATTGCATTCTGTTTAGAGACCAAAGTGTCACTTCAGATGTCATTGTCATTTTATTATAACTGAAAATTACATCTATTGCTAATTACATAACTATAATATGATATTGATTAAAAGCAATTACGTTTCACTTGTGATTATTCATGAAGATGTATTAATCCATTAAGAAAATATTTTTTTCTATTTATTCTTAACCAGAAATATTCTTGAGACATTGTATGTAATTCATTCCATGATTAGTTTGTTTTATTGACTATTCCTAGTGCATCATGTGTAATTCACTTATATTTCGTTTAAGAAGCAATGAATGAAAAATAAATTTTATTTCCTTTCACATTCTTTTATGCAGTTTTGATAATTAATCTAATAAAATTAAACAATCAGTCATTTAAGTTTCTTTAAGGGTACAATAAGCATTCTTGGAGGTTCTGGTCAAAATTGTAGAATCTTCATACATATATATTTTCCAAGTATATAATAGGAAAAATGATAGAATGTTGGGTCTTTCCATTTGGAAATGATTTTTTTTAAAAAACAAGTTTAGTGTTAAGTAGGAAAATGTATATCTGTAGTAGTGATAATATAAAAAATATATCTAACCAAGTTGATGTATTTTCAGAAAAGTTGATTTTTTTAGGATATGAGTCACAGTTTATAAGTGAAACTATACTAAATTTTTTTTAATTTTATTTTATTAGTTAAGTCAATAGTTTCTCATATTTAATTTTAAACAGTCTTCTGAAATGTATATTACTTCAAAGGAAACAGCCTTACATCAATTCATCACATTTAATACAGTTTTCTATTATTGTGATCCTCCTATAAACAAATAATATTGATTACTTTACCATATACATCAATGGAATTCATTAAAGATTACAAATTTAATTATTTTTATTGATGTGCATAGTTTCCAATGACAAAAAGATATATATGTAATTCATTTTACAGAAAGGGTCTTGTTACAACACTTGTTTTGACATTCCGTGAAGATGGTATTGTGAAAGGACTATATCGAGGCATGACCATAAACTATCTGAGAGCTATACCTATGGTGGCTGTCTCATTCTCAACATATGAATTGACCAAACAACTGCTTGGTTTGGATACTGGCATTGAATCTTGATCTGATACAAACAACATGCTTTTAATCATCAGTTGGTTGCATCTTACCAGCAATTAACTGATAATTTCCAATTTGGATATTGTACATTATTCTATATTTATTTGTATATTTTGATGTTCTAATTTATTACAATGAAGCTGCACACATTGTTGCAAATGTTTTTTTTTTTTAAAAAAACTATACTTAAGTCAGAAAATTTTGGTTAGTTTTTTATATTTGTAAATTAAGGTTTCTAAAATTAAGAGTAAAAATTTTTTTTCTTTCAAAACTTTTTATCATTTTTTTTTGCTAACAGTTATATGGTATATTGGAATTTTTTATAGTATTTTATGTATTAAAACATATTCAGTTGTGTTTTTAATATTTACATAAAAATTTGAATTTCTAGTTTCCAGTACTTAATTTTACAAATATAATTAACATCCAATGCATGTATATGAAATTCTGTGCGACTTTGTTTATAAAATGTAAAGATTGCAATCCTCATCTTGCAGGAGAAAAGCGGCAAATGTATATATAATAATTTAAATACTTTTTTAAATATCTTTTTACTTAAAATGACATTCTCCCCTCCCCTTAAAACATATTCTAATTTAAATTGTCTTTAAAGCCAAAATTTGTTTCATTAATGTAATATTTGAGCTTCTGTAATGAACAGTTTATTATTGATTTTCAAAAAAATTTGCATTTTTGATTCCTAATATTTTTTCAAGTAATTAGATACAGCTCGGACATTTTTGGGGTGTGGAGAAAATAAATTTTCAATAGTTTTTTTTTTGTTACCACTTTGCCCAAAACTTTTCTCATTCCTGTAATAGAATCTTAAAAATCACATTTATTTGTATGTTATATTTTTAAAAAGTAAATATTTATATTTTAAGCTGCATTTAAATGATTAAAAAACTATGTTTGGTAAAATGAATTTAATTGCTTACTACTTTTCCTTTTATTTAAATTGAAGAAATAAATATTTTTAAAATAGCTTTGTATATGATTATTTAAATTATAGATCACACTTTTAACTTCTCCAAATGACCTAAACTTTTCATACAATTACAATAAGAAATGTCAGAATATTATTTTTTTTAACTTACAAAGCTAGAATTAGCCAGCAACTTTATTAATCATAAATTTAGTTTTAAGTTTCTCAACTTCAGTATAGATCAAATATTTTACTTTATGCTATCTGTGATAGATAAGTTATTGAACTGCATTTCTTCGATTTAGAATTGATATTCAGAATTGCTGTTTATTTACTGGTACTCAAAATAAGCAAGTTTAATATCAGCATACTTTATGGCCAACAATAAAAGTTTTATTTTCCGAAATTAACTAAAAGCTATATGTACACTTTCTTATTTTTTCAATGTGGTTAATAAATATTGAAAAATTTCACACATTACATTTTGTATTTATGATTATAATCATGTTGCATGTATTGAGATTGATATTAATAAAAATGTTTTGAATGATAGAGGGTGATATAAATGTCCAAGTATTTGAAGCAAATACTCTTATTGAGAATTGCAATTCAGTGTTCACAAATTAAGTGTATAATTATTTATGTATTTAAATTTTCAAATAAATATTGCAGCTCTATAAATATGTAACTTTGTACTCTATGAATTATAAAAGAGTGGAACAATTTTAACAACCCAGAGCTTGCCAATAAGTTATAGAAGATCAGCTTTAGAATTATAATAGTTTATAGACAATGACAATATCTATCTCTCATTGAAATGTTATACCATGTCCTTTTAAGGAGGTTCTATAAAATTTAAAAACATCAGATTCCAGAATGACAAATTTTTATGGTTAAGAATAATTGAACTGGAATTCACATAGAAATAAAATTTTTGAATGATGTAATAAAAAAAATCAGAAAAATAATAAGGCTAATTTTCAGTTACAAATATTACTCTATACTTATTAAAGAAGAATATTATCAAGTAAAAAAATAACATTAACTATTTTAGAATAGACATTGAATATAGTGCAAATTGACAAACTTTTCCATTACCAGTAATTTGGTAAAATTTTTGAACAAAATCAGTACACTAGTAATTCTTTAAAACGTGAATATCATAAAATAAAATTCAAAAGATATTTTATTTAATTCTTGTATACTCTGTGTGAAAATAAATTGTATTCTAGACATAAATAATATAAATAAAATTCAATAATTTTATAACTAATGCTTATACATAATTTTTCACAATAAAACAGCTGTAAAATATATTTGTCAACATGTTTTAAATGGTCATTAGGAGTAATCATAACTTAGGTCTCTGAATGAAATCTAATTTTTGAACTAAGCAATCCAGTTATAAAAAAATATTTTGAAATACTTTTTAGTTTAATAATTATCAAAGAACTGTACATTATTCGAATATATTTGCCATTTATTTTTTTTTACCTGTTCCAATATTCTAGTTTTTTTTTTAAAAAATGATTTATATATATAGAGAGAGTGTGCAAGAGGTGGATTATGTTGTATTCCTTTTTTTGATTGGTCAGTTCTTTCATGAATAATGTAAATGCAGGCAATAAAGGGCAGTATAGTTAAAAAGGAAATATATTAAATTATCCCTAATAATAATATAGAATTACCAGTAACAATTTGAGACTAAAATTTGCAATTTATAGTTGTATTCAATTAATTTTTCATGAATTTTTTTTAAATTGAATGGTTTAATGGTGCATATAAGCCTTTCAGCTGCTAGTGGCGAGTTGGTGGAGTGGAAGTGTCGGAGCTCTGTTTCTATTGGTGGAATTATAACTACAGGGAATTATGAATTGCAAGTGTAGATCAAATCTCAGTATGCATAACCATTTTAGAAATAAATTTTTAGTTGAATATCAGGCTTAACAAAAAAAAATTATTTTTGGTTTCATGAATGACTACAAAAAAGAACATCAATTAGTAATATTTGAATGGTAGAATTATAATTAGAAAATTAAGAATACAATCAATTTAATCTTAAGAATAACGAAATTTGTAACATATTTATGTAAACTAAATTTTTCAATTCTCTTATGATATAGAAAAGGAGTTAGAGAATGGGATGCTAACCTCGTTGCATCTGCTCATTATTCAAAATTACAGGGAGATTAGAGAGAGCTTAGTCAGCAGAATAAACAATTAGTATTGAATTCAGGTACTGCACTTTTGAAGACAATTGTGTAAAGACATTTTAAATTAAACAAAATATTGAGCAATGATGTACAGTTTAGCCAATGGCTTTTATAACCAATAACTAACACAAAAAAGTTTGACAATGTTATTTAATTGAATTACTATAATAATTTTTATATATGATGCATTCATAAAGATAAACTTTTGGTTCTAACAAAAATTCTACTTCCTCCTTGGTTAACAATTATGTACAAAAACTAGAGACAGATTTTCTGCATTATAAATGAGCCATAAAATTCAAATAAAAAAATCTGCATGAAAATGTTAGATTAGAACAGTATTTTGTGATATGAGGATAAAATGTGCCAAGGAGGAAAAGTAATTTTAGAAATCAATTTTTGAAAATTAAGTGTAGAATTCCCTCTCCCTCCTCCTTTTCATAACTCGTAACTAAATAAAAACATTTAGTATCTTTTGTAAATAGAAATTAGTCATGTAAAATAATTTTTCAACTTTTAAAAACTGAATAATAATAATAAAAACAAGCACTTTTTATATTGCCAAATTATAATAATACTTCCCATTGCAAAAAAAAAAAAATTTTTTTTTTAAATATAATTCAGACTAAAAATACTGCTCCAGTATGGAAATATTTTATTCTGATAATTCAAAAAGTTTTAACAATATATATATTGGAGTATTAAAAATAAAGCTCTTTTAAAACTGTAAAACAGTACCAAAGTGTCCATATTGCATTTCAATTTATTCAATGGTACAACAAAAATTCATATAATCAGAAAAATATAAATCTAATATAAAATATATCTACATTTCACCAATGGCACAACAATCTTGTTGACACATGAAAAGGACAACAAATTTTCTTTACAAAATCACTATATTAGGAGATCCAACAGTTACTAAATCCATTGTATAAAAAAAATTGGGGGTATGGAAAATATGGCATCCATTTTGTACTTGTAATATCATAATACTTGGCTATCAGTCTGCTCTAGCATATACAGCAGCAACTCTTGATGGAACATAAATCTGAAAAGGAACAAATAAATTATGTTTTTTTTGAGGTAAAATATACCTTTTATTTTATAAAAGTATCAGAAATGTTAATTGAAATTTCAAGTCTACAGAAAAATGGAAAATTCTTAGCTTGCTCTATGCTAAGATAATTAATAACTAACATTTTGCACACAGATATTGTTTACAGACTGAATAAAGTTTTAAAAATTGAACAAAAACATATCTTTCATTATAAACATATATATTTGAATGTTCAATTTCACAAAAGATCAAATAATATCGCCACAAAAGTTATCATAGAATTACATGAAAAGTTAACAATTAATGCCACTGAAGATGAAGTTTATATGCTATCTGCCATAAGTTGGTAATTATCAAAATAATGGGGAAAGAAAAGTTCCATGAACATATTAGTCATCACGTGAAGCAAGAGTGTTTCACAGATAATATATTTGTTTGGGGCATATGAATCGCAGGTTAAGGTATGCCCAGGTCTACGAAGTCCCATCAGGTGGTGTCCATCTACATTTTTGTAGCCTTTGGGCACTAAATAATAGCTACTGTCCAGGCCAAGTGGCTAGTCTGACACTTGGACCCTAGTTAATGGAACCAAACATGCTTTACTTGAAATTTTATGAGCAATTTTTGATTACTCATAATATATGATTATGATGATCAATGTGTTAATTAGACATACAGGTACTTTTAGTACGTGAAATGACTTGAATGTATCAAGAATGGTATTACAATCTATCTCTCATGGGGATATTGAAAATGTTCAGTAGAAGGCTGGCAGTAGATTAAGCTTTCCAATGTAGACCACAATTACTAACCGATGACCACAATTTGATAACATTGAAGTTTGGGGACTGGAAAAGCTATAAGAGAGATTTTAACAGCATTGCATTTCAAACTATGCCAGAACATATCTATCTGTATAATTAATGCCTCGCTTGGAAGCAACAAAAAAGCTATTGGAAATGGACCTGGTAATTTTGAACCATGGTCAAGAGATAAGAATAACACCTAAGCAGGCAATTCACTCTTCAAACTTCCATACCATCCTAATGAGAGGACTTGGAACTCTGTCTGACTTAACATGCTAATGTATATTTAATTTAGTGGCACTAGAATTCAGATTCATGACTCAATGGAAACAATGATGGTCATGCTCTCATGACCATGATCAGCTATCACAGAAAGGATTGGAGTGTTATTGTCCTGGAAAATAAAATCTTAGGAATGAAAATATGTTTGCATTGTAGGAGCACCCGGTTAGTTATAAAAGTCTCTATAAACCTTCACAATTAGTCAACATAAACCTAAGGTAATGACAGGGTTTCTAAAAATCATGAGATTTGCTTTTCAAATCATGACAGAGTTGCCACAATATTTTAAATTTTGAAGATGGGATTTGAAATGATACACACTCATGAGGGCATTCTCAAGATACCCCTTAAAGGCATGATGTATTAAATTTAGTTTCGAAAAAATTATATTCAGTTCTACGGAAAATTTATCACGCAGGAAAGTAATGAAAAAAAATCAGTGATTTTTTTTTGTAAAATGTGTTAATTTTTTCAAATATTGCACATTTGCAAAAATTTTACATTGCAGAGAAATTTATTAAAGAATATATATTTATTTTATAATAAATATATAATCTATAAAATATAATTATTGCCAAATTGTGGTTTTATTAATAGAATTTTTTGTAGTAATCGATTTTAGCATTTATAAACTTTGCATCTATTTCTCTTAGTATTGCAAATAGTTAGTGACTGACTGAGTCTTGTTTCATATCCTTTGATGGTATCACAGACTCTGGCATTTTTTTTTTTCTTTTTAGTGCATTACTTTTTTTCCATTTTGCAAAAAAATATCTACAACTTCACTTCTGAAACACTTTTGATCAAAACTTTAACATTGGGATCATTTTCAATACTATCTTTTGTATAAAATACAGGCATTTATTACTGTTAGATCAATTAAAAGATAAAAGAGTAAGAAATACCTCTTTTTAACTTTTAATGTGATTCTATGGCAACCTGTCCTACATGTTCATTGTAAATTATGACAACTTTTTTATGACTTTTCGTAGATAGTTCGAAATGCTTTCTTTTCTGAAACTTGGTAGTGAATGTTGATAGAAGTATTATACATAAATTTTTTTTCCTTTTCAAAGATGATATAAAACAACACTTTTCACATATGCTAACAAATTCATCAGGTGGAACTTCATGGAAACTTCTTTAGTTCCTTCTCTGTAAGAAATTTAAAAGTAGGAATTCTGTTCCTGCCTGCTGCACCTAATGAGAGCATATCTTGTTTGTGCTAGTACTCAAGTAATATAACAGTTGTGTAATAATTATCCAAGCAAAACTTGTAATTTAAGGCAAATCTGATTCCTGATTGTTTCCTTAACCATTGTAGATTTAAAAATTATATGCAAATCCTGATGTGGAACAGAAGAGAAAAGAATTTGTAAACCATTTGTGGGATTTCTTTTTCATATATTGTTTTAAATGATATCTTAGATGCAACCATTTGTCATCAATGGACAAAAGACTTCGAAAGGAACAGATGAAAAAGTTTAAGAAGGGAATCAATACCTGAAAGGATTTTACACAATTTACCAACACTTAATTTACCTTCACAAACTTCTTTTTAATTGTCATTAAAATGGTGATTAGATCTGAGCTTTTCAAAATTATTTTATGGCATTGTGTTCTTCACAAACTTCTGTCATTTGCATCATTCCAGAAATCATGTATATTAGTGTTATGAGTTACAGATGTAAGCAAACAAATTCCAAGGTACTTCTGTATGTCTTTATAATTTGGAACACACTGTTTGAGACTTTTTGAAAGGCATACAGAACGCTTTTCTGAATCAGTTCATTGGTATTAAAAAAAAAAATTACATATTGAAATGGAATCTCCAGAAAGTTATTTTTATCTGGATATTACGAATTTCCCTTGAATTTCTTATCATTTTCAGATATGTTAAAATTTTTCTTCTTCCATGTATATTTTGGGTCTTCTGGTTTTGATGAGATACTGGTCACATTTGCATTGTCATTTGCTTTTGGTATTGATACTGCAGATGTGTTATTTTGTTTTCCCTTTTGTGCATTACATGAAGATGAGCATGATGATAACACAGATTCAATCTTCTTTGCTAAAAATCTTCCTCACTTCCAAAAGGCAATTCTAGATACTCATGTATATTTTTGGGGTCAGCATATTTTTTTCTCCTTATATGTTTCAATACTGTAGCTTTGAGAAACACAATGTAGAGGCTTTAACTACTACTTCATAATCCTCTTTAAAACTCTGTGAGGTCAAACATTCTATATAATTAGCTTTCCCCTTCCACAGACATTAACAGTTTTATAACAGGTAGTTAAAGGTAGAAGAATATACACAAATACTATTTGAACTAAAAAAAATTCTGATAGTTAATTTGTGTGTCATTAATAAGAAGTACCTCCACAAGCACCACTCATATGATTGTTGTTTCCATTATTTTGATAACCACTCTAATAGATAATTATGAAAAATAAAAATTTAATCACAAACACAATTTACATCATATTGTCTCAAACAGTGTTAAGGTTAACTTTGCATAATGTTAAAAAAAGGAATTTAAATCCTCAATGCTTTTCAGACAAAAAAACAAATTTATAAATCACAATTAACATTTCTCTTGTAATTATAAACTTCTCAAAACATTACTATAAAAAATTAAGAATTCTTATAAAGTTTCTTGAATATGGACAGTTACCATTAAGAGAGTATATTATAATAGATTCTGATAATTGTTTAATAAATATATATTCAAAATTCCTAAAAATAACTTAAAATTTCTGAACATTTAAAAAAGATGAAGAATGTATTAAAATTAATAAATTGACACAAAATAATGAGAAAATAATTTAAGAATTGTGCATTTCTTTAGTTTTGAAGTCATGATCAAAACTTATGTACAAGTTGGCAATGTCTGTGGCACAAGATAAAATCTAGATTGCACTTACGAGACATAAAATGTAAAAACATTCAATAAATTCACACTATATTATAAAATAATTTTGCATTATAAAATACAGTATAAGAAATACAATGTGAAACATCCATGTTGTATATTGTAAATCTTTCAACCTGCAAAGTATTTTAAGTATACATCCTATTTTTTAATATACGCAAAGGTAGCCTTCCAAACCATAAGAAAAGTAGAAAATTCAATATTATCTAAAACAGATGCGTACAAGAAAATACAATAGATGCATTATGCAAGTCTTACATGCATTGAGTTTTGTCTTCCACAATAGGATTCAGGAAATGTGAAAAATTCAGTGCTATGGTCTAGTCTTTTGTGTCCACCAAATTCTTCGGCGTCACTGTCCAAAACTATTTTATATCTATAATTTTAGATCAAGGATCATAATATACTTTCTATGCTATTATAGAAAACAATGTTACTTCTTTATACAAAATTTAATTAAAAATTTCTTAATAAGTCTACTAAATTACTCAAATATCATACTACACAAACTGGAAATTTAATAAAATATTGAAATAAGATTAATATTACTTGAACATGGATCAGAAAATTAAAGGATACTTTCCAGGAATATTAACACCAACTCTGTAATCAGGAAAACTTTTTGTTGGGTGGAAATTGAATACAAACACAAGATTAGCTCTTTCAAAAACTATGACTTTGTCGTCCTCATGCTTCCAGCTAACATAAGCCTAGATACAAATTTTTAATACAATTAACTGAAATGACATTGTTAAAAATGGCATACATTGTAAACATTAAAAAAGTGTTGCATCTTTTGAAAAAAGAAGTTTCTTGCATTTATAGAAATATAAATGGGAGGCAGTATTATTTTAATATGAAAGAAGAAACAATATTTGATACTTGTGTATTTTCAAAAAGCATGTTGACGAAGTTTGGCTATTTATTAAAACAGAAGAATAAAGCAAACCGTTATTTATTACATGCAATACATTTGCATAGACACATGTTAAGTTCTAATTATTTTTTAAAAACTTTAGGATTTTAAGCAGGTTTGTGTATGTTTTTTTTCTTTGTGTGGAAATTTCTTCATAATACATTTAACTAGATATGATTCAAGATGATAACATTCAATTTCTATACTTTTATAACACCTTTTGTCAACCATTATTTCTTTTGATGCATTGCTTGTGAATACCAGTTTCTGGATTACTTAAATCATATGTGAGATTGATAGTTCTATGTTCAAAGCACTTCTTTTCCAGTTCTTCCTTTTTCTGTGCAGACAAGCAATTAGAAAAGACACCACTCCTCTTCTTTAAATAATAATTTCAATCCTACAACCTCATTTTTAGATATTCCAGACAAAAATGGTGGAAAAAATCCAGGCACAGAACCCAGACATAGACAAATATGGCATTAATGTTTCCTAAAATAAAACTAGAATTTGTGCAAGTTTGCTATGAGGCACTAATATCAGATTATCAGAAGTTAATAATTCTTTAAATTTCAGTGACTATCAAAAACATAGTTGTGATAGTACACACACAAGTTGAATAAACATATATTCCTATTTCATTTTAAAAACAAAGTACATTTCCCAAATATCTCTCTCTCATTTTCTTAAGATACTTTAAGAAAATTAATTTTACATCATAAATAATCCATCTGATTTAAAACATGCCCTTTCTATACATATTTTTCAATAAATGGACATCATATGAAGTCAGTATAGATTTCGATCTTAATGAGTATATGTTGCATATATACTGAGCAATGATTAAAATTTTTAAATTTCTGAGTGAAAAATGAGTAAAATTGGTGTTTCAAGTTTTGAAAATCACCACACCAATGGGAGGAATGCGTGAAAACTAATTTTAGTTAACTTAATGAAATAAAACAATGTTGAAAATAATTAAGAAAAACATAGCTCAACAAGAGCTGTTGTTTAATCATAAAATTCTATCGGATTTTAAAAAAGATACATTTTCGCAAACAAGTTTTAAACTTACTTGTGGTTCACATAACCAGTGATACTTTTCTTCTGTTTCATTCATTACTCTATCAAAATTGTTCAAAAATTTGTAACGTAAGAGCTCATCATCAACTAAATGCCACTGTCTTCTAGCATATTTGTAGCTTTCATTATTACCTACACGAGGAAAGTCCAGCCACTCAGGATGGCCAAATTCATTACCTGTAGAAAGTTTTTTTTCTTGTAAAAATACAATTATTTTGAATACTTTACCAAAGCAATATGGTATAATTAATAAAATATGATATACAGTTGAGTATTGTGACATTTTTATTGAAAACTTTGCTTCATTATACAAATTAAATTTTTCTCTCAAGCCTACAGATACAATTTTCATAATCATATTTTTTTTAAACACTACAAATCTAATTTTTTTCAAGAAAAATTTGAACTTATTTCAGCATTCTACAACAAACAGTTAACATGAAGTATATTTATATTCGAATATTGAAAGACCTAGAAAAATTAAACATTTTAAATTATTTTTCTACATAATACTTTATTCATAATCAAACATTAAAATTTAATAAAAAAAAATAAAGCTAAATTATTTTGAAATTTAAAATTTAAAGTAGTTATTTTTTTTGATAGAAGAAATTCCACACCAATTCAGAGTTTAAGCATCATCTATATTAATTACATAAATAGAAATTATTATATTACATTGCAAGGGTATATGTGAATATGACAAGAAATAAACATTATATAAATGACTTTGAAATGATAAATGCAAAAAACAATTTGTGGAATTTTCAACCAAAAAATAGAAATAATTACATATAATGAAAATTTCTAATACTTAATTTCGTACTTCTAATTAAATTGCTTAATGCACTGGTTAATACAGTAAACTAGAGAAAAAATTTGTACTCTTAAAATATACAACACTAGAAATAGTTTCAATTTTAACATTAAAAGAGATAAACATGGATATCTTACCCATAAAATTCAACCAAGCTTCTCCTCCTAATGCATGAGTAATTAATCGAATCATTTTATGCAAAGCAATACCTCTGTCAACACTTGGAACTAACGGAGTAAGTACAGACATAAAATCATACATATCCTTATCCATTAACCAGAAAGCTATGGTTTTATCTCCAACAAGAGCCTGAAAGTAATAAAATATTTTTGATCTCAATTATCACAACTGTAAACAAAGGAATATACTAATATCATAATACAAACACACTATCAATAATAAAAAAGAAATTTAGCATAATATAAAATTGATGCTCAGGAATCTTATTAATTCCATAGCATTTGTTATCTCACATGTTAGCACTCATCTGTATAGGGCGTTTTGTAAGAGGCAAATGTAAGATGTGATTTATATAGCCCTTTCAGTGTCAGATGGCACTCAAGAGTAAGGATTGCAAAATAATGTGATAAGGATAGTAAGGAATAAAATTGTTGTTATAATACAACCAAGTTTGTACTTTGTCTGAGGGTTAAGGAAAAAAGTTAAAATGCAAAATGTTTGTTATTAGGACTAAGGAAAATTTTTCTTTAACACATTAATCAATTTCTTTTCCAAAATATCAATTTACTAAATTAATAAATATCTACAAGCAAGAGAAAAAATAATGAAACTTAATCAACATCATTATAACATTACAATGGACTATTAATATTACAATACAATATACTTTAACAAATGAGTGTTTAAAAAAATCTAAATGAACAGGTGAATGAAATGCATACAAAAAAAAATTTAGAACTCTATGACCTGATGTTGCTTGGATTCAACAGATGTAAGTTTAAAAAAAAATTTTACAATAAAAATATGCTATTTTAAATGTATAACTGTACATTTGAAGAAAAAAACTATTAAATTAATAAATTTAAAAAAAAAGTGCTATTCAAGGTATACTGCATTATGAAAAATATTACTTTACAAAAAAAAAAAAATAAATAAATAAAATCCCTTCAGAATAATTTACCTGATGATTTACAATGTATAGAAAATTAAAACCCAATTTAACATGAATAGAAATAGTGCTGAGATAAAGCTGTCTAACTTGGAAAAACAAACAACTTTAAATGATTTAAGTTTTTATTCTTGCATTAAAAGTAAAAACCTTTTGAGTGGATACTTGCCAAAATATATATAGACATTGAAATAGCAATAGATTTTAATAAGATATATATTTTAATTAACAAGTAATTTTGAGAGTTCCTTGTCTCATTCAAGAGAAATCTTAATATTCTTCAAAAGTTTTATAAAATCAATAAATATATAAAAATAAAATAATATTGAGTTTAAATAATAGGATAATCCACTTGTTGTTGAATGACTAAAATAATTTTTGACTATATTTTATATACTAATGAGCATAATGTCAAGGAAATAAAATTATAAAAAGAAAATTATTTCAAATTGTTTTAATTATTGCATACTTGATCATGTGATTCAGCATATGCAACAGTTTTCTCCTTCCATCTACGGTTTGTTAATGTGTGAACAATATTGCCCATATTCCAATCTTCATCTTGTTGTTCTTTGAGCAACTGAAATAGGAACAAAATATATTTTGCAAATAAAATATTATTTAATTGCTGTACAGTACGGTTTGTCTTCACGCAACTCTGCCCATGGCATGTGCCAAGCAACTCTCATTCCTTCCTACCTCACTGGCGTCAGTTCGAATTCTACCTTTAACTAGTGAGGGGAACAAGTTTAATAATCATGTACTACAATGAACCATTTTGCATGCACATTGGTGTCTGAAATAATACATTTTGTTTCACTAAAATTATTTACAGTCCACTGATTATTTTATAATTCATTTAATCTGAGCTATCTTCTGCAACAAAAACCTTAGTTACTTCACATAAGTATAAATGCTCAAAATTATTATTGATGAGTTATTTGAATAATAAAATTTAGTTGAATAAGTTTAATAAATAAGTTTTAAGTTGAATAAGTTTTTTACATAAATTAGTATTAAAATTGTATGAAAGATGCTTCATATGTAAAATGACCACTGTTGAAAAAAAATTTACTGTTAGCATGCTAGAGCTATTATGATAAGGCTAGAGTCTAAAAATCTGACACCTCATTCCAAATTTCTGTATTATGCCACTTGACTTCATTGAACTCAACACCGACTCCAATTATTTACTTAATATTTCATGGTATTGGTTGTTGAATCTGCAATTCAATAGTCATTAACATCCAACAAGACTATTACAGTTTCTACCATTAAAAAAGATGCCCCCTTTTTTTAATGATAATAAAATGCAGGCAATATAAAGGGATCTAAAAGTAAAGTAAAAAATAACTGATCCTACAGTTATTTAATCAAAAATTTTAATTCACACATAAAAAAAAATAACATCTACAATACCCCAACAATTAAATTATTTCTTACTATGTATTCATTACTACATAACACATTTATAGACTCTCATCTTCAGCAATTTACCAACTAAATTTTTTCACAAAAGCACCTTTAGTAAAATAATAAAAAGTTGAAAAAACTTTTTAATCTGAATTAATCAATTGAAGAGAGCTTAAATTTTAAAATAGTCATATATTGCATATTTCAGCAGGCTTTTTACAGTAGCAACTAAGCTTACAATTATTAATTAAGTGTTTCAATAAATAACATCTTCAGATTCATCATTTGAGGAATCAAAGACTGGAAAATGAAAACTATTTCCACTTCTTTTCTCTCCAAATGAGAGTAAGCAATGAGCTTAAGAAATACAAACTTTAAATAATAATCAAGTGAACATAAAATTAAAATGAAGTAGATTAAAGAGGATTTATTTAAAAAAATCAGTAATCCTACAACCAAAGGATCATTCTGCATATTTGATAATTGTAAGAGTATATAAATTTTAAAAATATAAGATAACAACTTTTGTTAAAAAAAGGAAACAAAAATTATGCTTGGTGATACAAATAAATGCTTTTGATATTGATACTATAAAATTTTATTGAACTGTTGCTAAAATTTGAAAATTTTATAATATTTGCAGCTGGGAACAAAATCATCATTTGGCAAAAGAAAAATTCCAGTTTTTACAGTACATATAATTTAAAATTGCATAAAAAAAATCAAACTTATAAGGCAATTTTAAGTTTCAAATATATAACAATATGTTATTATTCCATATATACACAGGTTAGTAAAAACATGGAAAATTTTTTTGTTAATTTTTATGAACTTTTCTTCTTATTTTTTTATAGAATTTTTTGAAGAAATATATCATATTCAGTAATAAAATAATTTATACCTCAATCCATTTGTCTGGTATTGCCATTCCTAAACGGTAATCAAAGCCGCCACCTCCCTCAGAAACAGGTCGACACAAAGCAGGCATTCCAGAAACATCCTTGGGAAAAAAAAATTGCTACGTATTAAAAATACCTAAAGTAACAAAAATTTCTCAGTATACACATATAAAAAAATAACATGACAGTAATTTGAAGACTTTTTTTTTCTATTTTTCATTTTGATGATAAAAAATAATCAATATTCTACATCAGGAAAAAAATGAATCGTGTACATCAGGTTACTGTCCATTTATAACCACAAGGCTCTACAAATTTTTTAACATTACCACAGATTTTGACTCTTTCATTTACACATTGTTCCAGTTTCAAGACTTACTTTCTGAATTATCATTGTTAAACATTTTTACAAAAAAAAAAAAAAAAAAAAAAAAAAAGCAAGGAATTTAAATCTGAAAATATTTACTATTTGAATTGTACAATAATAAAAAGAAAATATAATACCTCAGCAATTGATACACTTTCAGGATAAAGAGTTTTCAGAGTGTGATTAGCAAGCATCAGGTATACTAAGGATTCTGTATCAGTAGCTAAGCCAAAATATTCATTATAATCTCCACTAAAACCAGCACCAATTCCATGATGATGATATAACATAGAAGTTACTCCATCAAAACGGAACCCATCAAAAGAATATTCATCCATATACCAACATAAATTAGAAAGAAGAAATCTAATAACTTCCCACCTAAAATGAAAATACTTATTTAGAAATTAGAGCATAATAATCACAATTAACATAAGCAGCCTAAGCATCTGAACATTAAAGGTTTTGTAAAATTCACTATTTTGTACTATATTCAAAAATCACAGATTATATATATATACTTTACTTATAGTTAAAGTTTTGACAATTAAGAATATAAATAAAGCTTCCATGCATCTTGAAAAAATTCGGGTCAAATGGTTCATATGGATCCCAAGAACACATATCCAGGGAGAGAGTGTATATTTCATTTGTATAAAGAGCAGTAGAAAAAAGACAAAATACATTGAAAATATTTTATAAAGGGCAAAAAAGATTAAATTCTAATATCTCTTGAAAAATTTATAAAGAAAACACCAGACACCCATTAATAGTGTTTTTACTACATTTTACAGTAAATCATTAAAAAGTATTCTCTTTTAAAAAACACTATTCTGTTTTTAATATGTGTGTGTCTTTACTTTTGTAGACAAACATATTTCAGGAATACCAATTAGGAATGAAAATCGAAGACCATTTACATTAAGAATTATTTTGTTCACTAAATTATATAATTTATTTTATTTACACTTGCATGAAAATGATTTAATACAGAACATCAAATTCAGAGACATTGCTTTAATATAAATAGAAATTTCAGATGAATTGAATTTTGGATAAGATGCATTAAATTTTCAATTTCTTTAAAAAAGGTTTTCAGTTAATAAGCAAGTAATGTGAAAATAGCATTTTTATCTACATTCAATTCA
Source organism: Nephila pilipes (assembly GCA_019974015.1). Classification (NCBI taxonomy): domain Eukaryota; kingdom Metazoa; phylum Arthropoda; class Arachnida; order Araneae; family Nephilidae; genus Nephila; species Nephila pilipes. Next base: position 114,371 of record BMAW01132102.1, read on the forward strand.
TATTGTTTTATGCAATTTATATTTGATTCATTTATCAATTATATTAATCTTTTCAAGATACTTTTATTTCTGCAATATATCTTAAAATGATTCTTAGATAAAACTAAATTATATATTATTCGACAAATTTAGATTAATCTAAACTAATTCTTTGAGGATGGCAATCAACAAAGTAATAAATAAACCTTCATTTTGATAGCAAAAGGTAAGATAAGCCTTCTTTGTAATGAAAAGTGTAACTGATATTACTATGCAATAATAATTATGAGCAAAATGTTACAAAGATGTTTGGTTCAAAGCTGAATTCTTGAAAATGATGTTGAAAGAATTAGCACAAAACTCTTTCTTTTATTAAATCTCTTAACAACTACAAATTGTATCTTTAGAAGACGACTAAAAAAAAAAAGTGTCTGAAACTTATTTTTACACTGCACTATATAATATTAATATAATAATATTAAGGTTAAAACAATTTAGTAACATTAATTGAATGATAATTACAAATAAATTGTATTAAGAGATTGATGACTAATCTTTTTCACAAGTCTTGTTTCCAAAAATGAGAAGAAAATTGCCTAATTAAATCTTGTAAATTAACATTTTGTGAAATTCCTCATTGATTAAAGTTTGCATTCATATAACTTTTAAAAGTTATTGAAGAAATGCCAACTTAAATTTTTTTAAAGATATAGCTCCATTAATACTGAGATCAGAAGGTTTATCCTAAAATATTATCTGCTTTTCAAAAACATTACTGTTCCAATTGACATAAGTTTATTTTTTACATAATTTTTCACAGCATGCTTTTAATTCAATCAATATAAAAGCTGTGGAAAATTTATCAGCAATTTCCATTTGGGTATCAAAACCCTTCATTGTCATATTATACATAGGTATTATTTCCAAAGGTTGAATTGCCATTCTTGTTTAGTAAAAAAAGTTGCTAACAAAATAATACACAAATGATCAGCATTATTTTTATGTAAGAACTTAAATAAGAGGAACAAGAATAGAAGATTTTGATAATATTAAGTAAATAATAACAATGTTCATATTAAATGACATGAACTGTAAAAATAGTTTCTATTCAAACATGTATGTAATATATATATATATAAAATTTATAAAATATATTTTTACTTAAAATCAATCAATACACAAAAATGTAAATTTCCTAGACAAAAGTCACATTACTGTGAATAGTCAAATAATCGGCTGCCCCACAATGGGTGCTCTCCTCGTCCACCATCATGAAAAAAGCAAGCATTTGTACCATCAAACTGATTGAGTCCATCTAAAACATTTTTTGATGCATGGCTATGCACAATATCTAGGAGAACATAGAGACCATGGGCATGAGCATTGTCTACTAGTTCTTTCAATTCTTCTGGAGTTCCAAAACGACTGTAAAAACAAAAAGATGTTAATAAACCTACAGAAGATTCTTATAAAAATTTAATAACATAGTATGTGCTTGTCCTTATGAAAGGTATGAAACCAAATAAACTCCATGATTACTATTACACATTGATTTTAGAAAATTCAATTTTCAAAAAAATGAAATAAATAGAATATTCACTAATTTAGATATTGTTCTATTTATGAAAATAATAATTTCAGAAGAATTCTCTTTAAATGTGAAGGTATTTTGAAGTATGAGGTATTTATTAAACTGAAATCATATTTAAAATTAGTTTTAAAATTGGTAAGATAATGGTTTTTTAGTCTCTCACAGCACACTTGAAAATACAGTTACATTTCTATTGCACCCTTATAATGCAACAAAAATAGCCTTTTATTTATTAACAATAACAACTTTTTCTATAAATTGCAATGAAAATATACAATTTATAATTAAAAGATTTCTTTTTAAGTTATCAAAATTGTATTTAATAGTATGATAAATAATGCTGCTATGCATGAAGGACATTTAATCGCCTTGAATTTTTCTTTGTTATGCATTTTGTTCATTTGTACAAAAAATATTCTACATTCAGTTAAAAAAAAGGTTTAATTTCAATACAAAGTATTATACTTACAGCTTTTAAAAATAATTTAATTTGAGTTTGAATTTTTTTTGTGGAACATAGATTAAAAATCACACTGAAATAGGGTGATAAAAAAAATCACTTTGTTCAAGTAATTTCTTAAATTTATCCTCAATTTTTAAAATCTTGATTATATAACTTTTTACTAGTCTTTATTTTATAATTAGTGAGGAAAATGAGAAAAAAAACTTACCTAGATGCAGCAAAAAAATTTGTTACTTGGTAACCAAAACTGCCATAATATGCATGTTCCATAACTGCCATCAACTGGATAGCATTATACCCTGCAATTCACAATATATAAGCTTATATCAATTACTATATATTTTATTAAATACAGAAACAATAATCAAACAATCTCACTTTAAGATTGTAATAGCATTAAATAATAATGAAATTAATATTTCAAACCTGCATGTACATGTATTAAATACAAGATCATTACATTGATATTGATATAAAAATTGATAAATTAAGAATATTGGTCATTATTACTAAATCAAACAAGAGGAAAATATAATTAATACTTATACATTTTAAAAAGTATCATTTCCACAGAAGCCAGAAAAAGAAGAAGTATAATACTTGAAAAAAAAATTAATACATGGAAAGCAGTCTTGGAATCTGAAGTTTATCAAAGATGAATAAGAATTACTTAATGGTAATGCCATGATATTATCAAAAACGACTTAAAATTCAGAATGGAATGGTAAGAACTTCAAAAAATTTGAACATGAAACAAATTAGAGAAATTAAATCCCATTTAATACTATTCCAAAAACTTTATTTTTTTTTTATCTTCAAAACTTTTTTTTTAGCACTGATAAAGGGTTATATATATATTTTTAAAAAAAATATAACATAATATGATCGATCACAACGAGAAATGTATATGAAGAAATTTGTGAGGTAATAGTGATATTAATTTTGGAAGCAAAATCTTATTTTTGGGGGATGATTGTAGGCAAACAGCAAACAGACAAGAAAATTTCCTTATTCTCTAGAACAACAGCAATAGAATTTTTTATGAATATTACCATTCGCATATAACACATTTTTGAAATATCTTTTTTTTTAAAAACAAAATAAGTAATTTTAAAAGTTTTTTTGCTAATTTTTCAAAATATATTCATTCATAAAGAGGGGAAAAAAGATTGATTAGAATTATGGAAAATTTGAGTATTAAAACTGACAACATAATATGTTTATAAAAATTTCACAAATTTTATATTTGCTTAGCTCCTAATATAAAAATAATTTATTCAGAGCCATGGATAAGATTTAGGTAGCCTCAAATGTATTAGTTTGGCAACTAAGTTCCCACCATTTTTTTAAATTTCAACATTCTGCATGTCATTAAATGTTTTTGGAATAATGCTTTAAATCATTCAAAAGAGGATGTTTTGTTCTACAAGAATCTATGGTTTTTTTTTGTTCGGGTTAATTTATATTTATTTTCAGATCATTAAAATGGAATGACAAGTTGAGAAAAAGGAGCATTTTCAACACCTCCTTTTTGCTTTTACTTAAAGTTCTAAGGCTGTAAAAAGTGCTCACAATATTTGTGCTGTGTATGGAGAGGATGCCATAGCTGAAAGAGCCACTCATGACTGGTATATCAAGTTCAAAAATGGAAATTTTTACCTTGAGGATGCACCTCATTCAAATGCATGGATAGGAAGTGCTGCCACATCCACCATTCTCTAAAGTATTTGGCATCAACAAATTTCCACCTCTTTTGATCTCTTTTAAATGCTATGTGCAAAGTTTTGTTCTTTACTGATGCAGAATTGCGAGCTTGGTCGAATGAATTTTTCCGAGTTGAAACCAGGTGGTTTCTACCACTGAGGTATTGAAAAGCTTGTTAAATGTTGGGAAGAAGATGTAAACAACAAGGCAGAACATCTTATTAAATAATTAGTTAATTTTTTATTGAAAAATAAAAAGGCAGGAACTTATTTGCCAACCCAATACATAAATTATCAAACTATAAATTTTCAGAAATTCCATTAAATTTTGGTTATATGTAATATTCATACACAAATATAGGTAAGATAAGCATATATACAAACATCTGCAAGGAAAATGTGAGACACTAAAGATTTTGAATAATTAGTGGTTAATTGGATTAATTATAACTATTTCATTTTATCCTTTAAATCCCTGTTGAGTCATATCTGGTTGGCAGCTTCCCCCCCCCCTTTTCTGATAGTAAGAGCAGCTTATAACTGCCTGTCCCAATACCATCATGAAAGGAAATGATACATTTTATAAAGAATAAAAACCCATTTCTAAATCTTATTTCTTCAAAATAGCAGTTTTTAAAAAGTCTATTGAATAGTTCACAGTGATTAATTAAATGCATATACAGAGGATTTTTGAATTTCACCAAAAACATATTTTTACAACTTTTTTCATAAATGCATATATGTAAAAATATAACATGGTTTGAAGAATGAACATTTAAAAATAATCATATATACTCTAAGCAGTTTTAGAAATCACAAACCTTGCTTTTTAATTTTTGGAATGACATTTTTACTGAAATGTGAATAACTAGCAACAGCTTCTTCTTCAGAAGACACTCCAACATGCGATTCATAAATTTTGAAATTGTCGGGTCTCTTTGGTTTAGGATGCTTAAAAATATATTTCTGAAAAGTAAAAATGATATTGTGTTAAACTCTAATATTTCTGGAAGACATAATGCATTACATAAACAACAAAATTGAGGGGGGGGGGGGAAATCCCTACTTCAGTATCTTTTTAACTGCACATTAAATAATTAAATTATTTAAATATTTGACTTTTGCTTTAAAAAAGTGAAATTAAATTCTTACAGTAGAAGTTTTATGTGAAAATGATAATTACAAGAATATAAAATTTATAAGATTCAATTAGAAACATACACTAGTTCATTGCTTTTTAAATATTATACTAAAAATGTTTTGTACTCAAGCCATGATATAATAAACTTAAAATTAAGAGTATTATTCTATTTATGTTCACATGAGTGAGAGGCAGATACATTGGGGAATAGTGGTGCACATCCACTACTTAAGGTATTTAAGTAAAAAGGGACAGATTTTTCTCTGTTTGTTTCTTCAGAGAAATTAAATTAAGAATTGTATAGATGTGTAGACCTTTAGGTATTTTACAAGAAGACTGATTGCTAGGTAGGGAATACCCTAATTAGTTCAAAACATAGGAAATGATGATTTTAACATATTTGGAAACTGTATGATTGCACAAATTAAAAGATTTAGGGGAATGGGATCACAAAATAAAGATGAAAGCATTACTATGGCAATTAAAATATAAATTAGGAAAGTAAATTAAATAGAAGCCATTAAATAAATGTAAAATAATAATAATGAAATACTAAAAAGAATTCTAAAATATCACTCAATTTTAAATTGCAACAACTTACTCTCCAATAAATCTCTTTTAAGGTTACTTTCCAATTAATTTCTTTTATTGGAAAGTAACCTATTTAGAACAGATATCAAAATATCTCTTTTTAAAACAGTTAATTAAATAAGAAACTACTTCTGATTTTTAAGATTTTATAAGTAATAATATGTATGAAAGTCATACATTTACATTAATGCTCACATATAATAAAAATTAGTTCATCACTATTAATTAACTATTTAAATTTTAACACTTCTTGTTTTTTCTCAATAATTATATAATTTACCTCATTTGGTGGAGGATTCCAAAATCGCTGATCATATAGGATAGCTTTCTTTGGCTGAACAACATAAGTGGCCCAGGGAGAAAGACGATCTTCCATTTTTCCATTTCGAGATAGTACTACAAGCTACCAAAAATTAATGAATTTAATAATTGTTATCAAATGAATACTGTCATTTATAATAATTATGAATATTTGTTTTACATACTTTAATATTAGAATTATGTGGAATAGGACATGAACCATCAGGATTTGGTGGTATTTCTAGCTCCCATTTCCCAAAATCAAGTTTTTTAAAAGGATATGTAACCATTTTCCAGCTATCTGAAAGTAGGAATCTGTATTTTCAGATAATCAGTAAATATGCATTAAGAAATAAAACTTTTAATATGAATACAAAAAGCTACAGCAATAGTTTATTAATTTTACAATTATAACCATATTTATATATATTTCAAAGATATTTTAAATGGCAAAACAAATTTCAGACATTTAACAAAAAAAAAAAAAAAAAAGACAACTTTACATAACAGCTATTTAAATCTTAAAATTAAAAATAAACTTTTTTGACAATATACATACAAGACAAAACAATAACAATTTATTAATGACATATGAAAGAATTAGTAATTTTAAACCAAATCGTTACTAATTTTACCGTGAATAAATAATTTAAAGTACAAAATAAATATATTTCTGATTTCATAACACTTGTAAGTTCATGCAAATTTAATAACACAAAAAATAGGTTAATAAATGTATTAATTTATCTTGATTATTTTAATCAATGGATGCATATCTTGCTATTTAAAATATTAAATATTTTCAGATAATTAAAAAAAACTAAGAATTATTTATGTAGAAGAATATAACATAGGTACACAAACTGAAATCACGAATGATTTTGTGGAAAAAGCAAAATTTAGGTTATGGTTTAAGTAAAATGAAAACCCAGATCTTTTCTGAACAGAAGAAAATTTTTTGAAGATTTTTAAAATCAGATATTTTAGAGGATTCAATTAAAAAAAAAGCTAACTCATTTTCCCCCTTCATAATACTAAAATTCAATGATGATTTATCATATAAAACTCATTAATGATATAAATATCTAATACAAATTAATATATATATATTACATCATTAATTGAAATTCCAGAAATAGTACAATACTTACTGAAATCTCCTCGAAGAAAAACTGCTTCTGCACCTGGTGCCCATTCTCTACAACGGACACCATTGTCTTCAGTGACATGAATACCAAAATGTTTGTAGCTGCGACAAAATTCCACTAATCCACCTTCATATTCATTAATTTTATCATACAGACTTCTAAAACAACCATACCTAAAAAACACGAGAGTAACAATAACTACAAACAAAGATACATTTTTAATACAATTATAGTGTTTGATTTGAAACAGATTCTAGAATTTATATGCTTTAAGGAACACAGCAAAATCTTGTGAAATATGCGAAATTTTGAAATTGGACTCTTACATGAGCATTTCACAACAATTGAATATCACATGAAATATAGCTTTCTCGGGAATAGACAAAACTATTAATTTTGAAAATAGACTTATAAATATCCATACATCAGCATACATATTTAGATGCTGCTGATATATAACGTAAAATCAAAGTTTTTAGATTAAAATATAACTGACCTTTAAAAATACTAAATAGTTGAAGTATGTTGTGATAGCTTGATTAGCAAATGTAAAAATATTTTTGCAGTATGGTTATGAATTCCAAATGAGATTTCAGATAACTGAATATGACATGTCTGTAAAATTGTCAACCTTAAGGCACAAAATTAATTTTTTCTCTTGGTATTACCAAAGCAAAGATCCATTTCAAATGTCTTATGAGCAAAGTGATATTCAGCCAGTATGCTTATGACACCTAATTTTTTTGTTGAGTTTCATCACTATCTGTTAAAATAATACATGTAATCAGGATTCTCTCGAGAATGGATTAAGAATGCTTGTGTAATTTTCACTACTTTTGAAATTTGTTGGAAAATTTAAAAATTCAGTCATTTATAAAATATGACTTTGAAAGCTTTCTGTACAAAGGATGAAAATATTTTAAAAATCGGTAAATGTCAGAAATTTATTTTTTTCAAACTTATTTTATGTCCATTCATAAATAATTCAATATGTTATGCATTCCAACCAATAGTTTACAGTAGCAATAAATATAAAAAATTAAAATCGCGAATATCTTTATTGTAAAAACACAAACTTCCTTTAAAAATTATTAAAACTTCATGACATAAATATATGACATTATGAAATTATTAAAATCGATTGATATACAAACACAAAATCAACATCCGAACAAGTAATGCTTGAAAAAAAATGTGACCCAAAGCAGCGATTAGAAAATAAAAAGTTGCTCTTCGGTAATTTTCAAAAAGAAAATTATTTTAAAGGTCATTAACATATCCTCAGACGGAATTAAAAGGTCAAAAGTAAGATTTTGTTCAATGTCATTCATCTTTTATTTTACATATTTCATGTATCAGAATTTAATGTCACTTTCAAATGAAAAGATCATCTTAACTTTTCAGAGGAAACATGTAGTCAAGTGTAAATTTGAAAATAACTCACCGGCGACGAATTTCTTTTTCATGAGGTTTTAAATACGGATCTAACTTGAACAAATTTTCAATTTCTGGAACTTCTAAATCCATTGAATCTGCCGATGACATTTTACAATTAGTTACTATTGAATACGAAAATGAAACAAAAAAAATGTGTTTCTTATGTTACTCGGCTTCCGAAATCAACGGACGAAATTCAGGGTCGTCGCAAAGTTGTAAAGCAACAACACACTCACGTGTCTTCAGTGTGTTTATTTATGTTTCAAGGTCATAAGTAATATTCTTCTACTTAATTGTTTCATTACATGAATAAGTATGCATTAAAAAAAATCAGTTTGTCGTATCTTGCAAAAAATACAATAGTTTAATAAATTTATTACATTGCAAGAAAAAAAAGAAAAGAAAAATGTTTAAGAATTTGCCATTTAATATTAATTCACAGTTTTCATTCATCATATTTTCGATTTACGCAGTTAGAATAAAAATATTAAATTCTTTTAAAAAAGAAATTTAATGTATATTAGATTCATAAAATTATGTACTTTTTTGAGGCAGATATAAAATTTTCCAGCCTATAAAGCGGAAACGAATAATTTTGATTAATAACTGGAAATAGCTTGGTAATTTGTCCATTTTTGAAAAATGTTGTTACTTTTTAACAAAAGAAAAGGCAATTTTCTGCCTAATGTTATTTTTTTAAAAAAAATTTATAACTCCAAGGAATAGAAATCTAAGTGATTTCTTAAAAGTAGCGAAATCTTTGAGCGTGAATACTTTCGCCATTCTGGAATGAATATAAACTGAAATGAAAAGAAAGTCAAAGCTGTGGAGGCAAAATACATGACTCGAAACCAAACATCCTCCGTCCACAACCAGTGTTAAGTTTATTTTTTCAAGTCCTAAGAAAATTTTATTCGACTTTCAGTTTATTAAAATCGACATTAACACATTTTTTCACACAGTATGATGAAAAATTATACACCGAAAACAAAATGCGCCAATTATTTTCAAAATATTTTAAGTCATAACTTAAAAGTGGAGCATAAAAATTGGAAAATGAAAATTCTATATAAACAGACCATAACTTTATATCATATTTCAAATATATATATGTGTAAGCGTTTTTGACTGGAAATTTATTCTAAATAAAAGCGATCACTTGTCATTGTTCAGCGTTTTGAAAATATTGAGTAAAATTTCAAAATAAGAAAAAAATGGGTGAAAAATGAAAGCTGAAAGATTAAAAGGAAAATTATACTATTGATCACAGATGTCTGATTTTTTTTTAATGTTAAACAATTTAAAGGCTTCTACTACTTAACATAAATAATATAAAATATTCAATTTTTTATTGTTATGTCTATTAAGTATTTTTGAAATTCTAAGCAAACATTCTCGATACACAACATTTTTAACGAAAAGAGGCAAAAAAATCATATTTATAAATTATTGATTTCAATACATTTTTATCAAACTGTTTATTATTTGCAAAACTAAACTAATAATACAACCAATTGGTTTTTGAAATTATCGAAAAATATATTTGGGAACCAAGAAAATTTTGATGTATTTATTCAGAGCTCAAATTTATATAAATTTATTTAAATTGATTAAAATTGCTCAACTGAAGATATTGGATTTTTAATTACAAAATAAATAAATGGTATTTGTTGGAAAAAAACAGACGCGTTGTATTTCTTGAGCTTTTTTCAAATAGTAGTCAGAGGATCACGGTACTGAATAAATAATTTTTGGAGAAACAAGGTCAAAGAAAATTTTTGGAGTTATAAGAAAATTGTAAAATATTTACCTTTCAAACTTTGTAAATTAGTGTTTCCTCTAGAGTCTTCTTGAGAGCAATTCATGATCAACAAATATGATTAAAAATAATTCCTTTTGAAAACAATATATTACTCATATAAAAAGTAAATATATAATTTTGTTATTATATTTTTATTGGATGTTTCCGCAAGCTATTTTTGATTCAAAACTCTGCTTAATGCACGTATCTTTTTCAAAGCCACGAGGTCAACATTTGTAAGCTGGCATCCTATTTACTTCATATACCGCTCCCCTAAGTGCGAATTTTCAGTCATGACTTCCGTCAGTCTCTTCACTACGGTCAAGTTTGAAATTACTGGACTTGAATCCATTATCCTCATCGGTCAAAATACCGTATCGCTGTAGGGGCATTCACGTTAAATTAATAATATGACTACATATGTAAGAATTATTCTTGGAACTTTCAGAAAGAATCTTGAACAATATTATTTTTTGGAACAAAGAGGCAAACTTTTATAAAGATAAAGCTATAAAAGCAAAAAAATGAAGTAGACAATTTTCTTCGAAGAAAAAATACTTAAAACATAAAGAAAATTGCTCTGTGCAATGTTTTGCGAAAAAACAGATTTTGCCATCAAAGGGACAACGGAATGGGAATTTGATCGATGGATTAGAAAAGTTAATCAGAAAACATTTTATTTTAAAAAGTGCTTAGGTGACCATTTTGTCGTTGACCAAAACAATAGCTTCTTGGGTGGATAATAACAATTTCTTACGATGAATGGAAAAATTCTTATTGTTATTGAATTACCAAACGACATTTTTGTGTTCGTTTCGGTGACAACTGGTAACAAATTATATATGGAGTAAACTTGTGCATTGTACAGAAAGCAGGTATAGTATACAGATAATTATAATTAGATGTATACAGATTAATATTGAATCAAAAGGAGATCAAAGATCAAATTGAAATATAAGCAGCCAAAAATTGTGTAATATTATAAAAACGTTAAAAAAATTCTGCTAGAAACGGCTTCTTATGTTATAAACGGTTTCTATTAAAAAAAAAAAGGAGATTTATATATATAACACGAGTGTCTCTTATTAGTTTCTATGTTCAATTGTTGATGTTATATTTTTTGGGAGAAAAAAGTTAGTTATAATGCATAAGAAAGAGGATAAAGAGAAAAAAAAAGGGAGGGGGTTGAGGCAAAATATACTTGCTGTTGTATTAATATGAAAAGGAATTGGCTTAGTGGTTGTGTTGTTTGACTTTTTTAATCCAAATAACATAAAAATGAAAAATTATAA
>BMAW01132102.1:130040-164900 GCA_019974015.1 Nephila pilipes
TATCAATCAATAACTCCCGAGACTAACCAGAGAGGAACTGTAGTAAAACCAGTAACCAGGTCTTTCAGAGTACCAGAACCCGTTTGAAACGTGTCAGCCCTTAAGTCGATCTGACCAGAAACAGCTGAGTTATCGAGGTTGGAGAAGTCATTTTGTAGTTTAAAAAAAATGGAAAAAAACCGAGTTTCTGTGTTCTGATAAAACATTGTTTTTAATGGGTAAAACACCGTGCAAGCGAACAATAGATTGAAAATGTTACCCGGACTCTGGTCTCATCGAAAGCAACGGATTTGTCGGTATTTGCCGAGTTTAAAACGTGGTCGTACCGACACAAATGACGCGGGAACGCTCGTACCTGTGGAAGCCGTTACACCGGTGTGAGGAAGCGACAAACATTGGTAATAAAAGATCGTGAAAGTGAAGCTCCGTGAGATTAAGGAGATGACACAGATATCATACGGAAGTGTATTTACTATCCTTCATGAAAAAAAATTGAGCAAGAAAAGGTTTTTTTTCCAAGTGGGTGCCGCGATTGCTTTCGATGGAACAACGTAAAAACAGCAACGAGAGTCGATGATTCAGAAAGTTGTTTATCGTTATTTACCTCAAACAAAAAAAGATTTTGGTGGAAAAAAAAAAAAATTGGGGAGGAAAAAAAAAAATAAAAAAAGATTTGAAAGCGTTGGAACGTAATTGTATCCTAAAAGGTAATTAACAAAGGTGTTATGTTGATGAATAAAAAAAATTTGCAAAAAAAATGTTATTTCTTTAATGTTATCCTGAGTTATTGATTGATGTGTTAAAAGAAGAAATATATTTATTTCAAATGTTTAGGACTCTCAAAATGCTAAAAGTTATTTTCATTTTAAAAATTACATTTTATATAAATAGCACTTTTTACCACTTGCAGTATTCAAAAATAAAAAAATGGTGCGGTAACCTAGTGGTCATGTTCGTGTGACCCATAAACGGCAGTGTTCGTGGAGTCGTGGGTTTGAGCTTTGATGCCAGGGCTGATGCACGTTAATCTGTCGAAGCAATGACCTATCATTATAATTATTACCTTTTTTGTGAGTGGATAAGCCGCATTATGTTAACTAATTAAGATTAATTATCTTTATTTTCGAAAGTTTTACATGGTTCTTAACTTTGAATTCATTATAGTCTGTAAAATATCGTAGAATCTAATTATTTGTTACATTCAATAGTAAACACTTAAGCAAACACTTAAAAGCAGTCTTAGAAAAATGCATTATATGGCTGGGTTGATGTTTCTTTGTTTGGCGAGGGGATTGAAAATTTTGGTTCAAATCAGGAATAGGGTGTCCCCTAGGGGATTGGCGACTTTTGGGAGAGATAATTGGCGATTTAGGTCATGGTACCTAAGCATACTCAATGCTTAAGTCATGCAAGTTTGGGAACCTATCTAGGAAGTCGCCAAGTTTCGTCGCCAATCTCCTAGGGGACACCCTATTCCCGATTTGAACCAAAATTTTAAAGGATTCCAGGAATATCAATTGATTATATTTACAAGAGCACATAAACTTCATAACTTTTGATCTTCTTATCAGAATTGTCTGTTATAGCTTTACTTCAGTTTGCACTTTGCCCATGGTTAATGTAAATTAAGAAAAACGAAATAAAGTGAGAATGCTTTGCACTTTTCAAAAAGGAATAAAAAAATTTCCAACTTGCAGGAATTAAATTAAAAAAAAAAAAAAAAAAAATGGTGGTTTTAAAAGCTTTTTTCAGGATTAGTTTCAATGAGAGGAATCCGAATTCGGTACTTTTCCATTTCCCCGGCGCAAATCTCATCAAAAAGACTTTATTGGCGACAGCACACAGTATACACATATTCCGTTTGGTGTCGTTTGTATCAGTTTTGGTGACTATCGCCTGAGCGGGGAAATGGGAAAGTACCCATAAACCCAGAATTTATTTGTTTTGCCACTAGCTGCCGATCAGATGAGTGGGGAGTAAGGGTGTCTGAAGCTCCATTTTTTTTGGTTGGACAATTTGTGGAGAGATTCTGATGGAATGAAGTCGAAAATTTTTTATATTTAAAAGTCAAAAGTTAATTTTTTAGATTTAGTTGAAAGTTTAAAAGATTTTTAAAAAGAAAGGCACTTTTCCATTCCGCCGGCGCAAATCTCGCCAAGTAAACTTTATTGGCGATAACACTCAGTATACATATAAAAAAATGTAATCCATTTAGCGTCGGTTTATATAATTTTTGGCGACTTTATCGCCTAAGCCTGCAAAAGGGAAAAGTTCTAAAAGAAATAAGTGAAATTATTTTAAACAGGACCAATCTTCGTCCAGGATGAATTTAATGCCCATTTTCCAAAATCGGAGGATGGGCACATGGCTTGATAAAAAATATTGAACGTTTCTAAAGCATCACTTGTCTGGGATATTTTATTCGTTACATCTAAGAGATTTAGGAAAATATTGAAAAATTATTGAGTTTTTTGATTGCTACAAATATGTCATGTTGATTATTTCTTTGATTTGAATTTTTAAAACGGTTAGGCTGGGGATTTTCAGAAGATATTCAGAAAGCCTTTCGATATCTGATTCAAATCTTCCTGCAGATGGCTGCATCTGTTGGAGTCCTTTGGATACGTTTGCATAAGAAAGTTCTTTGATGACTGGTTTGTAAAAATTTAGAATATTTTTTGATACGGTTTCTCCTTTTTTCGGCTTGGGTTTGGGGAATCTTGGGCATATTTTCCAGGAAGGGATGCGTGAGTCTCCACAGTTCTCACATCCCTTCCTGGAAAGGATGAAGCTGGATTTTCACTTTTTGTTTTAATTTCGTTATCTCCCGTGTGGTGAGAATCACCGCACTTCAAACATCTTGTTTTGAGACAGCAGTTTATTGAAGAATGGTTGAATAGATTACAGTTAAAGCGCTGCTTGGACCTTGGACTTTTTTTTTGAATGAAACCACTACAACAGACATAAAAAGGAGATTTTTGAGACGTCAGGCGCGTCCGTTGATTTCTTGATTTCCGTTGAGAACACTGGGATTAGTTGTTTATTTCTTCTTCGCGTAAACTGTTTTTTTTTCTTCTTTCAATTAAGTATTATTTTGATTTTAATTCGTCATAGATGTCTTGTATTTTTGTTGAGATCAGTAGTCTTTTTATAACCGTTTTAATCGAGGGAGAGTTAGATGGTAGTGTTAGGAAAAATTCTTCGCTTTTTTTTCTTTCAGGAATGCTGCTATTTGCTTGTGCTTGGATTTCATCGTCTGGTAGAATTCGATGAAGTCACTTCCTAATTTAACCGTTGATTTGGGGTGTTTTTTGTGAATTTCTTGCGAAATGAGATAGTAATTAGAATTAAATTTTAGCATGATTGGCTTGATTTTAGGATAGTGAGAGGGGAGATCTTTCTCAGCATCGTTTAGATTTATGTTTTTTTGTGGGACAAAATTATTTTTAGCTTGAACGTTTTTAGGTTTTATTCGTTTCTCTTTTGATTTTTTAATAGATTTAGTTGGGGATTCAAATCCCTCTGGAGTGGTAGTAGTTTATGGTGCTAAGACGTTTACTAACTTAGCGGATCGCTTTTTTAAATTTTTATTCTTAACTTTTACTTTTAAGATGTGCTAGCATTTGATAAGTGGACAAGGTTACAATGAAAAAGCTCACCTTTATGATTCAAGATTTTTTCTAATATACTTTTTGTCTCGGCCATCATCCTTTTCAGAGCGTTTTCATCACGTAAAGTAAAGTGATTTTTTTCTTACTCGATTGAGTTCGTCAGGTAATTTAACCTCACATCTTGCATTCTATTTGCTTTTCAATGAGAGTTTCATCTTACGTTTACAAATTTAATCACTGTCTTCTATGTTATTGCCCGTATCCATGGTGTCAATAGAGTGCTCTTCGCGTACACTCATGGTTGCGTCCAAAGAGAGATGAAAGATGAATAATATGCCGAATCATTCACTTGGCGATTTTCAGAACGAAGCAGAAATTTTACCAGCAGCCATACTTTGATTATGTTAACATTGAAGTAAATAATATAAATAAGGTTAAATGAGCTGTATATTCGTGGTTTTCAAGCAGGATATCGAAATAAAATTAAAATGTGTAAAAATACTTAGCGTTTGCTGATTTCGATCTCTAAGTTCTGATGATAAGATAATAGCTTTTTATTTTGGCTGGGACACACATCTTGTTAAGAAAAATGAAAACATTAAAATAATAACAAGTATTTTAACTGATAAAAATATCGCATGTTGATGCCAGAAATAATGACACGCTGATCAATATACTGAATTACCAAAAATATATGAAAATCGCCAAATGTGGAGAAAAGAAAGCTTATTTGGTTCCCAGAATTATACTGCATTAATTTTTTTATTTCATTACGACCAGACGTTTTCCATTTCTAAATATTTTTTCTCACTAATTTTCAATGATCATTAATTTTGTGCCGATAATCAAAAAATGGAGTTTAGCCCCTCCACCTAGCCCGATTTCAAAAATTGAAAAAAAAAAAAAAAAAAAAAGAAAAGAAACCCACCCAAGGCTTGTTACATTTGGCACATTATTGCCAAAAATCTTCTACCAAGTGGTGGGGTTAAACCACTTTTTAACTATTTCTTAACATTTCTTAAAACTGAGAGGACAATACAAACTTATAACGCTTAAATTGGCTACTATATGATAGTGATGTATCGAGAATTACTTAAAATATAACTTGTCTAAAAACGTTTTCAATATATTAAAGTCAAATTCATATTGATAGAACTACCGGTCCCATTTGAGCATGTTTTTGAGCCATTTCAGCATGTGTCGCCAACCAAACAATATGTGAAACCTAGTGTTAGCAATCGCTGAGAGTCATCGTAATGAAATATAAGTCCTTACGACGAAATTAAAATTTTAATTTTATGAAAAATCATATTAGGCTATCGACTAGACAGCTTTCAGAAGAAAAATCCATACTTAGTTAATAGCCCTGCCATTGAGGGTTGAATTGATTTTTAGTTACTAGAAAAGGATTATTAGTAGGATGTATATATCCTCATTGGAAGCTACCTAAATAGAAGAAATCACCAACAGGAACAATAAACGATAGTAAATAATAGTGTCATGATAGTAAATAATAAATCTCATTAATAGTTCAGGAAAAAATCCACATCTTTGTTGAGAACAAATAATTTTCACTCAAAAACTATATGTAGAGCTATTAATGTCATGAAATCTTACTAAAATTAGATATGAAACGAGCTCCAACGAGTTTCATCGCTTCTGCTCAATATGACTTGTAGACGGTTTTTGATGAACAATCAGAAATTTTCCCCATACAGGTGGTTGGTAGAGGGAGTGAAGTGAAGAGCTAAGAAGGGGCTAAAAAGAGTCAAACGGCAAGAGAATGTTGATCAAGGGATGACCTGATTTTTTAACTGAAACTTGCGCAATATGAATTGCATTTAAATTAGTCAATTAGTGCATAGAACAAAATAAATTTTTTATGATGGTTTGAGGGGTACCCACCATTTGGTTGTTTTATATGCATATTTGTGCTTAGAATTTGGGTTTGTGAAAAGAACTTGAGCACTGAGAATGGGATTCTTATGCTTTTCAATTTTATTAAAGAAGTTTCTGGATAATTTGGTGATAAATTTGTCAAGGGATTCGGTATTAAGATCTTTGTGCAGAATCGAATATCTAACATACCAAGGTGCATTGGTAATGATTCTGAGAAGTTTATTTTGAATTGATTGGACTCTTTTCATATGAATTGGCGTCACCGGGCCCCAAACAGGAGCTGTGTACGTTATTACTGGGTGTAAAATCTGCTTATATAGCAGGACTTTATTTTTAAAAGAGAGTGGGGAGTACCTACCAGTGAGAGAGATACTAAGATGTATTTTATTCCATAAACTTTTAGTAAGGTATTTGATATGTTTTACATAGGTAAGCCTCCGAAACCAATTAATTCCCTTCATCGAACAAATAAAGACTGATTGGGGTGTTTTTCTTCCTTTTCTGAAATAGTATAGCTTGCAATTTTTCAACATTAATCGCGATTTTCCAGTCTGTGAGCCAATCCTCTAAGATGACTAAATAATTTTGCATGATTACTATATCGTAGTTTAATTTTGCCCCTTGAGCAAGCACGACAGAATCATCTGCAAACAGGCAAGTATTCACTGAGGCGTGGTGTGGAAAGTCATGATTGTAGATTGAATAGAGATGGGGTGAGAGGACTCCGCCTTGCGGGGTTCCTACACTAATTATACCAAAATTTGAATGCTCAGAGTTGATTCAGACTTTAAATTTTCTGTTTTGAAGAAAATTCCGCACCATTTTTATTAAATAGCTGGAAAGTCTAAATTTATCATTTTGAAAATGAGGCCATCGTGCCACATTTTGTCGAAGGTTCTTTTACCATCAAGAAAGTGAACAGGTTATTAAAAAAATCCTTCATTAATAATGTTGGAAACCCTAATTAGCTGGAGGGTGGCAGAGTGACCATTTCGGAATCCATATTGCTCCGGAGGAATGCAACTGATTTGATCGCAGTGGCTTTTAATGCTTTCAAGAATGACCTCAAAAATTTTTGCAGTGGAACAAAGTAAGCTGATCGGTCGATAACTTTGAGGAAATTTATGACCTTGTTTTTGTAGCATAATTACAGTTGCTGATTTCCAGCAGGTCTTGAAATAATTGTTCATAAAAAGTTTATTGTAGATTTCTGTTAGATGCGTGATGGCGTTTAGAGGGAGAAGTTTTAATGCATAGTTCGGGATATTATCTAGTCTCGAGGACTTTTTGTTTGGAAGTTTTTTGATAATATTCATTATTTCCAAGGGACTAGTGAGTGAAGAGGTTTGAGTGTTCTGATGAGCCAAAAAAATCTGCGACTTTTCTTTCCACCCTGTCAATTATACTGTTGTTGTAAGATTTGGCGTTCTCTTGAAACGTAGTTTCTAGTAGATCTTTGAAGACTTCTGCTTTTTCGTTGTCTGTAAAGACTATTCTGATTGGACTACTCAATGGCGGAATGCTTACATTTTTCTTAGTTATTTTTCTTTGCATAGAATAGTGAGAGTTGTCCCTAGGGCTTAAGTTTCGAGAAGGGTTTTCCAAGATTTGTTTTTGTGGTTCTTCATTAAGTATTGGATTTGTTTAGTAAGAGTATTGAATTTCCTCTGGAAAGTTTGATCTCTTGTAGATTACCATCTTTTCCTAAATCAATATTTTGATCTGATGAGATCTCTGATATTGGGAGGAAGTCTGAGATGAGGGTTTTTATAACTTTTGTAACGCGCTAGTCTCGGAAATAGCTTGTGTGATAATACTATTGAAATTTTCTATTACATTGTTAATATTGTCAATATTAATTTTTGGATTCCCATCAATCGAGTGGAAAACGATATCCGTGAAATCTGGTCCAGTTCGTAGATTTCATTGTCCTCAGGAGGGGAGGTAAGTAGTTATCAATCTGGATATCACAGATTATAAGATTACGATCACTGCTAAGTTCCCAAAAAGAATTGATGCTTGAAAGATTCAAATTTTTCGCAAAGGTTATATCAAGCACAGAATTTGTTGCATTCCCAGTCACAAAATGAGCCGGAGTAAGGGGAGCAAAGATATGGAGACCAGAATTTTAAGCCCAATCATATAGGATTTGGCCATTGTTATTTGATTTACCTGAGTTCCAGCTCGGGTATTTTGCATTGAAATTACCGAAGAGGATAGCTTTAGAATTATTTAGGAGAAATGCCTTTATCTCCACTGTGTTAATGGAGTCGTATGGAGGTCTATAAACACAAACAACGGTTAAAATACTTTTGTCGGGTAATTCAATGTTTATTGCAGAGTTTTCTAAGAATAACAAGTATGAATAATAGCATAACGTTTAACAGAATTTTTCACCAAATATATATATATATATATTCTTGGTCTTGTGCTTCATAAAATGTTTCATTAACTTTAACCGAAACCCTGTAATAATTTCTAACTGGTGTTCATTAAAAAGCCTGTGAGTAATGAATACCACGAGGGTTGGCATGAGAACTGAGTTGAGATGAAGTATTCTACATGTATTAAAAGTCTAATATTCTTTTCTTCTGAAGGAAGATGAGAAAAATTAATGGTAATCTGTTAGAATATCTAAAAGATGAAGTTGCTAAAGAGCCATTTAAGCAACCAATGAAAAAGGGAGAAGACGAAGAATCTGACGAAGATGTTTCGAATACTATCAGGTACATGCAAAGTCTTAATAACATTATCATGTTCCATTTTATAGTTCATACTATCTTGTCATTTTACATGTAGTACTGGTAATTTTAAAATTTGGTGTGAAGTTTATTCCAGCTTTTGAAGATACAAGGGAGAAATGTCATTTAATGCCTCTTGTAACTATAGATAGCAGAGAAAGATAATACGAATTTCCAAGAGAGAAAATATTTTACGCGATGATTATAAGACTAATTGACATAATTAGCGTTTTTTTACTAAAACTTTGATTCGTAATTGAAATGTAAATCCCCAAAGTTAAGAAGTTTTTTAAAAAATATTTTTCCTTCCCAATATAAATAAATAAGTATACTCATCGTCGATAAAAAGTTACACCTATGTGGAATAGTCAAATTGAAATTATATTTGAAAGTTAATGCTCACCAACAACAATATATGATTCAAAACTGAGCTTTGGTATGACAAAATTCATTGATCAAAATACAAAATCATTACAACTCTCAATAGGATTTTGTACCGCCATTATTTCTAATGCACTCTGTCACACGTCGTGGTATGGAGTCATAGGTGATTTCAACGGTATCTTTACTCAATTCATCCTATCTAAATTGAACTTTATAGCACAGCTGTTGCAAATTTTATGGTAGAGATGGGGTCTTAACAGTGCGACCTATAGCATTTCATAGGGTTATAGGTCTGGAGGTGCCGTTGGTCATGGCGTAGTATCTATGGCTAGTCACTGCATAGTATGGCATGGCATAGTATCTGTAGTACCAAAAATACGGTGTGAAAGTAATATTTGTTGTAAGTATTTAAACTACTTCTTTAGTTTACTTTTGTAAGTAAGATCATTTCAAAAGAACATCGTCCAGTAATTGTGCCCTGTTTTCGAGGCCCGACAAACGTGGTCTTGCCCATCGCGTTCTGACCTTCCTAGATGAACAGGGTATTCAATTGTTGCCCTGGCCTGCAGGGTCCCCAGATCTGTCACCCATTGAACATATCTGGTCATGGGTTGTTGAGACTGGTCCGCCACCCCTCTCCATCAAAACGGTTGATAAAGTGTGACATAGATTTGAAGCAGCATGGATGAGTTGCCCGTTTCTGTCATCCAAGCTCAGTTCGACTCAATGCCTAACCGAGTAAAGGCCGTTTTAGCTGCCAGGGATGGTAGCTGTTTCAACTAATTTCTTCTCATCCCTGTAAACCCCTAAACTGCTTACAAATTTAAGGTATCCATTCCCCTTTAAAACGTCATTTTTGTCAAAACTTTCAATTTTCTAATTTTAATGTCAGTTTAAATTTAAACATTTAATTTAAAGTGACAATTCAATTTAAACATTTTTCTTTCTAATAGTGTTTGAATTTTGTTTATACCTTATTTAGAACTTAACTTACAGGGATTTGAATTTTACTCCTTAACTTATTTTTAATTGCATTTGAAAGTTTGTTTTCGATTTTTCTCGAAAGGAATTTTCTCGACATAGTTACATATGGCAACGTAGATATCAGAAACAGTTATGAACCAAATTAATTTAAATTTAGCAAGTATCTTCCTTATATAGTTTTTAAGAACCTCTACTACTTTCATGGCATATTAAAATTGTATGTTTTTAGTAACAAAGGTATAAATCATGTATTATTATAACTTTTTTTTTGATTTTTCATTGATATTTAACTCGAATTACAAAAAAAATTGTAGTAATATGATTTTCATCATGAAAGTAGTACCAACACCAAAAAATGTTATGTGAATAAAATACAATAAACAGAATAATGATATTTTTTGTTTACTTTTGAGTTATGAGCGTTATTCTGATAATCAATTTATGTACTATTTTCACCATGTTTTGCCCTCCAAAAATTTTTGAATTAAAAGTAGATTATTAATTAATTATTTTATTAATAATTTTTTATTAGATTATTAATTATTTTCCCATAGTTTTAGGTTACATTTTAGCATTAAAAATATTTTGATAGAAAATATCAATGTATTTCAAAAATTTTTCTCCGAAGGCGTACGGATACCTAAATCATTTTGTCTTCATGTCATACTGTTTACGTACAATAAATATATTTTTTATATTTGCTTTCCTTCATGGTATTGCACTTTTAATGGCCAGCACTGGCCATATCATTTGACTTCAAAATCCATATAACTTGATATCTTGAAATCCATATCACTTGACATCAGACATCACTGTCATTCAGCAGATGAAACACTCGTTTATTAGTTATAGTTTCATTAAAATTTGATTTTTTTTGGATTGACGAGTAAATAAATAGTTTTTATTGCATTTTAAATCTCTTTGTGATCTATCTTTCATATTTATGAATAAAAATTCCTTTTTTTTTATCTTTCAAATTTTTTAAGATATAAAAAGCTGGAATTTTTGTTTTAATTTAAAGGAACTATGCCCTTAATCTTCTGAAATGTATATACGTTCTTAATACCTTTTGTATCAAATCCTTTTTTATGGATATACTATTTAAGTATACTATTTAAATAGTATATTAAGGATATACTATTTAGTATATTATAATACTTTTAATGGATATTCGATTTAGATCACGGATTTATGGAAAAGAAATTAATAACATAAGTAACTCTTTCACAAATTTCTCAGAATTATTCTGTTTCTTCTTTACAAAAAATTTAAATGTAAATTGCATATTATGTAGCATTTAATTGTGTACGTATACATGTATATTATACTATTCGAAACTTTACTACTCTGGCTGTTCGAAACTGAATTTTGTAATAATTACGAATGTAATATTTTATCGAATTTCATTTGCTCTAAATTGTGTAAATCTATGCATTCTTTTGATACCATTTCATGAAAATCGTATTTCAAATTTACTCATTTTCTTAAAAATAGTCAATACATTTAATATTGTTAGTACGAGCCTCTTTTCTTTTTTTCATTCTAATGGTTCGAGACTCAAAAAGTTATATTAAAAAAGACACAAAATTTGCACAGTAAAAATATTTAAGAGGATATACCGAACTCTATTTAATTCGAAAAATTATGTAAAAAGTGATGAAAACTCAATTGGTATAAGTTTTTAAAGTAGTTGTGCAAAATCCCTCTGGCCATGAAATTTGGCACAATTTTCCTCCCTAGAACTCTAAAGTGTGAGCATTTCCACCTTAACTTATATCAGTTACTTCGGTGGCCAAAAATTCCTGGTTCCAATTATTTTAGAAAATAATAGGTCCTCTTTTTTGTGAATCCGAAGCCATATAAATTCATCTATACATGATAAGTGGCTCTCCGATGCTTTTTATGACGCCAGTTGACTCATCCCCACAATATTAAAATTTTATGCATGCTCACCAGCCTTCGGATCCACAAAGTTATAACGATGATTCACTTTGAAGTGTTTGAATTCCACAATTCTAATTCCATGGCTAATAACAAAATGGGAAAAACTTGTGACTGATTTTACACTTTCCGTTACTGGCGGAATATCACGCCATTTCGCGACACTTCATTTTTGACGGAATATCACATCGTTTGGCGACATTTTTCTGGTTTAGTGAAAATAGTCGATGAAATTCTATACAAGTACTGTTTTTATATAAATGTATATGCACACTCAAAAATATTGAAAATACCGCACCAGCATTAGTGAGCTTCGCATTAAACTGAAACTTAATACACATAATTATACAGAAAAGAGATTTACTTGATCCCCAAATCAAGACGATTAAACTAATATAGTCTGTACAGTTAGCAAAATACAGTGCAACTCCAATAGCGCGTCGGACCTTCTCCTTCTGCAATACATGCTTCCAAACCACCCGACATTGAGTTGATTAGATTAGATGTCGGTTGTTGTCCTGAGATAGATGGGCCCAAAAATCTTGAACATATACCACCAAATCATGCCCATAGTGACATAGAGGCCTCTGGCATTTCAGTTGGTTCCACAATTTTTCTATAGGGAACAAATCCGGGAGAGGACCACCAATGGAAGAGTCTAAACATGACAAAGAAAGTCTTGAGCTACTCGAGTTGTATGCGGATGAGCGTTATCTTGCTGAAAAATTGTCCGTGGAAGACCATTTCGGAAAGATCCCTAGTGGGATCGTAGAATGTCATCAACATAACACTGGTCCATTAAGGGTCCACGTATCACAATTAGAGTGGACCGGCTGTCATAGGCTATGGTCTCCAAGACCATTAAGCTGGCTGAGCGGGCAGTCATCATGCGACAGTTGGATTAATTGTACCTTTCACCTGGGCCTTCCACATGCGTACGCGGTTATCATCTGCCCCTAAAACTAACCAAGATTCATCTTTAAAAATTACGTTTTGCCAATCTGTGGCATGCCACGTCATTCTGATTTGCCACCACTTTAGACGGAGTCACCAATGTTTCAGTGTTACAGGCAATACACTAGTCGACTACATATTCGCTTCTGCAAGGCATCTGGAAATGATTTGTGACACATCTGGCAGCCCTGCATCTGATTGTACGAGCGCTTGTCATACGATCTTTCAATCCTCTCTTTTTGTCGGCTTCCTAGTCGCTCCAGACCTGGTTCTCCACATGTTGGTACCCTCTCGTGTCCACTGCTCCCAACATTTTGTGACGGCACACTTCGAAAAATCGACCTGGGGCGACACGGTACGTCGATTAGCTAGTTGTTTTCAGGCCCTTCTCAAACTCGCTTAACTGTGAGAAATATCTTCTCACACGTCTATCTTTCATTCTTCGTTTATTGAAGTCCTCCTAGAATCGGAAAGTTATCGTTACATTTATGATTCTTTTACTATGCGTCGTTTTATATAAGATCCGCTTCCTGATTGAAGCGCCACTATGGTTGTATGGTCATGCGTATTTGCACCAAACTTGAATCTTATTCATATAGAATATCATTCAGCTACTTTGCAAATTTGCGCGATTGTAGCTTGTTTCCATCTTGTCGCGTTATCTTCAATGCTCCTGAGTGTATTTCTATATTTATTAACACTAATGAAGTGGTTAGTGACTAGAAGAAAACTACTCTTTTTACATTGAAGTGCTTGAATAGTTATTGAGGGTTTCTATTCTTTAAGTATTTTATAAATGCGTAAAGACATGTGTTATAGAGTATTTCTGTATACAGGGACTTCTTTTCTTACAACTAGTTCTGTATCTAAAGCACTAATTTTTTTAAAATCTTTTCTAAGATAATAACTCTACAGTATAATGACATAATGGAGCTGAGTTTTGATTTTTAAGTGTAAGAGAGAAAGAGATTCTCGTACATATAGACTTTTCACTCCCCTTACTAGTTCTTATAGTCGCTTAGTCGAAGCCAAAGTTCTTGTAAACAGATATTAAATCTTTTCCTTTCGAAAAACTGTTTAGTATTTTTATGTTTATTTTTAAAGAAATGTTTCTTCTTTTCCAGTCCTTTGTAATTTTAGACATTTTTTTTTCTCAAAATGTCTAAAATATAAATAAATGGAAAAATGTAAATGAAAAAGGAAAAAAAAAAAAAAAAAAACCAGCAAATTTAAAAAAAAAAACAAGTTAAAGTAAATCAGCCGTGTTAAAATACGTTACTTCTCTTAGACATTATTATTTTTAAATCGTGTAAATAGACGGTGTTAAAAAAAAAGTTGGGTGTATTTCTCACAGCAAAATACATTACACAATAAAGACGACACATTTACTATCAATACTTCAATCATTGCATTAAGAAGTGGCTGCAGTAATCCAGTGGTCATGGACGCTCACTCACAGCAGACATTGTTTAAGTCGAGTGGGAGGCTTGAGTCCTGACACCCCTACAGACCCGCCATGTAATGGGGCTGATGAACGTTAAATCTGTCGAGACTCCAAGTCCTCCCATTGACATGATGTGGAAGTTTGGAGAGGGAAGAGCCAGCTCAAGTGTCATTCTCTTCACTTGACCGAGGTACGCAATTACGAGGTCCATCTTCCAATGTCCTCATGTTGCTTTTCAAAGCGACGTCAATAAACAATCACATCCCCTCATATGCATTATGAAACCCAAGATCATTCTAAACATCACCCATTCCATGGGCGATATTTAGAATGACCTTGATCTTTAAGTGTAATCTTGAGAAAGTTTCTTTAAGTTTAATCTTGTTTGGCCACTTATGGGAATAAAAATTCCCATAAGTGGCCAAAGCCACTTTAACTCGCTCTTTCTTAAATCACATTTAATAACCGACCTATTGATCAAAAATCAGCTTCAATTTTATGATCGAAACTGAAATTTGGGACTATTTCGAATGAGATGCAAATTTATTGAGCTTCCTTTCCTGATCAGTAAGAATTTATAAAAATCTTTTTCACCATTAAGTTACCTTTCTCATTCAAATAGCAGTTTTTTCGAAAAAGAAAATTTGTATTTTTATTATAGTATAGTACTTTGGTGTTTTGTAAATTATTTAAACGCCATACCAGCTGCGGTTGCTTCTATTCTCATTATTTTATTTATAACACAATACATAAATTTTATACGATTACAGATTTATTCACAATAAACAGCAGTTTATATCTATATATATATAAGCGAAATACCACTGACTGACTCATCACGATATCTCTAAGACTATACAACCGATTGACTTGAAATTTGGTACAGTTACTCATTTTGCAATGTAGACGCTCACTAAGAACGGATTTTATGGAATTCTTAACCAAAATGTAGTTATCATCGGTTAATCTTTTCTTACCCATCGGTTATGTCATTTTGGCGACTTTATCGCCAAAAATTACATGAACAACGCCAAACGGAATATATTTTTTTCAATGTATACTGTGTATCGCTACCAATTAAGTTTACTTGCAAGATTTGCGCGTGCGAAATGGAAAAATACCAAATAATTTAATATTGAAGCGCTGATGGATGATTGGCAAGATTTTGGAGAAGAGGCTCTTTTTTGCAAAATATCACCAAATATCTTCCACCGCCAAGTAGAAGCATTTCAATGACCTTGCATTGTGAATTTTAAAAAGCTATACTATGGTAACCCCAGCTGATTTCGGTTTTGCTGAGCAAACGATAATTTTTTATTGTTGTGGAACCTAGGCGTAAGTTTTAAATTTATGAGAAAAGTATTTTATTATTAATAAGGATTGATAAACTACATTTGTAAATCTAAACACAATCTAACCAAGTTATTGAAGTTGGCTTTTAACAAATGAATAATAACGGTATGTTATTCATGTCATTAATAAAAAAAAAATAAGTAGCTATCAAAATATTTATTTTGATGTACGTATTAATTGTAACCTAATGTAAATATCATGCAAAAGTTTTGTTTCTGTATTTTGGTAATTTTTAGTTTTTGTTTTCTAGGAAATAAACATTTTTCATTTTTTAAAATGGCTGGATATTTTATTGTTTTCAGAATACAGAAC
Source organism: Nephila pilipes (assembly GCA_019974015.1). Lineage (NCBI taxonomy): Eukaryota > Metazoa > Arthropoda > Arachnida > Araneae > Nephilidae > Nephila > Nephila pilipes. The sequence goes on from BMAW01132102.1 coordinate 145,664, forward strand.
TATTTTTTATGCTATGATTTTTAAGAGCTATTCTGTCTATTCAATTGCAGTTCCAGATATACTGCTACCGTAAGAGTTATCCTCTTGCAAAAAGGATCACGTAATAATTTTTTTTGCTAAAAATTTTTATTATATTTCATTTTTTTGTTAGTATTTTTTGTTGAATTTTAAAATAATTTGATTTAAAAAAGTTAATTTCGGTTATATTTTTTAACTTGAAAAGTATTTCATTGTAGGTTAATAAAAATTGATTTTTCATATTTACTTTTCAGTTATAGTTCTTAATAATGGATGTTGAATATATTTGGATCGATGGAATACCTACTCCTTTCAAAGTTTTTAAATTCTTGGTGACGGAGCATGTTTATTTTCGTCTCTGTCTTTGCTGGTGTTCGGTGACATATCGATGGCGTATAAAATGAGAAATATTATTGTTTCTCACGTGTTTGACAACTGGGTTTGGTTTAAATGCTACACTCAAATGCTATCTAGCGCCCCTTATAATACTAACGATTTATATTTTACCGAAATGTGTAAACCAAACACGTATAGATCTATTTGCTAAATTATGGCTGCGGCAGAGCTATTTCCCTATCAGTTCGAAGTTTATCAAGGTGGCTGCCTTATAGCTTCTGTTGGGGAAACAATTCAGGGGGAAAAAATATTACGTTTTACGGGAAACTGTAATAGTGGTCATTTTGATGTTTTATTTAAATAGTTGGATTAACAAATAGAAGTAAAGTTAATCCTGGTAATGATAATGTGAAACAAAATGAAGAAAATGTGTCATCTTTAGTGTTTCAGCCTCAAGAAAATGTGTCTGTGTTAGTTTCAAAGACTCAATCAATATCTAACATTGATTTTTCAAGTTCAAGTGAATCAATTATTAATGATGTAATATCTCTTCAACTAAATAAAGGTAAAAGAAATGAAGAAAAAGATTCACAAATTCAATTAGATATAAACAAGTAAGACCAGCTGCTACAAAATATACTCAAAGTCATCCTGAAGAACATAGAGAAGCTGCTTCAAAATATACTAAAAGCCATTCTGAAGTACATAGAGCGTAAGAAAATACTTTTCTAATACCCCCCACGTGAATCAGGCAGCTGTAATTAAATACAATGAAAAAAGATCTAAAGTTAAATTAGCGCCATGGACTTCCAAAAATTTGTCTGGTTTTAAATATGAAATATATATTGACTATTCAAATGATAAAATTGTCAGTATCGGAAAACGTTTGCCCTGTTCAAGGTGCCGTGCTTTAAAAGGATAGAAGAACCTCCAGGAATGTGCTGGAGTGGTGGTCAAGTCCTCCTTCCTGTTATTAGATCCTTCCCTGATCCTTTGAATAGTCTTCTTAGCCATAAGGATCAGCTTTCAGAACATTTTCTTTCTACAATTCGTAAGTATAATGGATGTTTTCAGATGACGTCATTCGGAGCAAAATAATTGAAGGAAGGAAATTTTATGCCAACATTTAAAGTCCAGTTGCAGGTATACCACAGGATAGGTAGCCTATTGGCTGATCCTCCTCAACAACCTTCTTTTCTTCTACTTTCTCTGTGATGATGAACGTGAAAGAAACATTCATTGTGGTATTTTCCCAGGTGTTAAGCCAGAATTAGCCAATTACAAAAGGAGCTACATGAATATAACAGGTATATTCACGATTTCAAAGCTGCTGTTGATTCAGTTCCTAAAGACCAAAAGGAGTTCAAGGTTATAATTAATGCCGATAAAAAACCATCTAGAGAACACAAAGGTCGTTTCAATGCTCCAATTTTCTTGATATTTTATGTATAGGTTCCAAAATATAATATTATCGTCTGCCCAGCGAAGCGGGCGGGTATCAGCTAGTATATATATATATATATATATATATATATATATATATATATATATATATATTAAAGTATTAAATTGCGAGCTTCAATTTAGATTCACATGTAATTTTGCTCACGCCCTTCATCTGTAATTTAGAACTGTCATCTGCGTTTTGACGCGACAGAAGAGCGTTACTCAGCGTTACGCCGACAATTATCAGAGAGAGAGAGATTGGTTTAATCAACATCATGAGCCCTCGTGTTGCTTTTAATGCAACACTAGGGCTATTAATGTCAGATCTCGTACTTTTGAACCTCTGTCAAGTGACAAGGGTGATATCTGAGCGGGCACCTCTCTCCCCTATCTATCAGAGAGCGATTTCTCAGAAATCCTTTGCACGTTCGCCATGCTCCTATTAATTTTCCTTTAAGTGCATTTTAACTGATTCCAAATTCACATTAGTTTAATTCACAGCAATTTTAAATGCTTAAATTTATACTAGAGCTGTTTTTTTTCAACCTCCGATTGGCTATAATAAAAAGACGGGTGAATATAAAAAAATAATTTTACTACCAAAAGTAATGTACAACAAAGGTTACTTTTCTACATAATCATCTTGAAGATTGAGGCATTTGTCATATCTGTGAATAAGCTTTGCAATACCCTCTTCATGAAATGTTGCCACCAATGAATTGAGGTGAGTTGTGACCGTTTCTTTGAGCTCCTGGTCAGTTTGGAAGCGCTGCCCCCAAGCCGCTTCTTCAATTCAGGAAAAACTCGCACACTATGAAGATCAGGAATGCGGCAGCTAGCTGGCGTGCGCAGTAGGCTACTGCGCATCTCCCCCTATGCACGCTTTGTCATTGCCGAGTCCAACACGTACTTTCTTGTTGAACTGCAGTCACGTAAACATTGCTGCCTCTATTGATTCTCCCTCCAAGTGTGATTTTCGAAGTGTTATTCGTTTCTTGCAGGCAGAAGGGAATACTGCAGCGGAAATTCATCAAAGAATGAGTCGAGTGTACGGAGACAGCTTTATGAGTGATGGTGTTGTTCGTGAATGGTGTAGAAAGCTTAAAGATGGCCAAACTGCTTCCTCAACCCAACTGCTTCTTGAGTAATTTAAATTTAACATTTTCAAACATCCATCATATGGCCCCGACCTAGCTCCAAGTGACTTTCATCTTTTTCCTGAATTGAAGAAGTGGATTGGGGGGCAGAGCTTCCAAACTGACCAGGAGCTCAAAGAAATGGTCACAACTCACATCAGTTCATTGGCGGCAACATTTCATGAAGAGGGTATTGCAAAGTTTGTTCACAGATATGACAAATGCCTTAATCTTCAAGATGATTATGTAGAAAAGTAACCTTTGTTGTACATTGGTAATAAAATTATTCTTTTATATTTACCAGTCTTTTTATTATAGCCAATCGGAGGTTGAAAAAAAAAAAACAGCCCTCGTATTTCAGTTTCAGTTGAAGTAGCTTGGCAACACACACACGACGATTGTATTTGAAATAATTTTACTTTTAAATACTTCTTATAGAGTCATGAAATATTAAATTTGATTTTTTCCCCATCCAAGCAATTCCGATTCATTCCATTACAAGAGACCCATAGCGCCTTGGCCAATGCCATGCAAAGATGGATACCAGATCGTTTGTCTTCCTGAAAGAACAAAGTTAATCAGAGCTCCGAAGCCAAAACCTCCAGCCTCGCAAAGGATAGAAGAAATGATAGAATTCGTAAATCCGTTTATTTTACCGAAAAAGCTTCCAGAAATCAAATCAAAACCCTGTGGACTCCCTAAATACAAGATGGTAGTGAAGCCACTTGTGACCTTGAAACTTTTGTATACGGACGAAAATGGGATCAAATTTCAGTTTGCGCCATCTCCCAGATACGATCCTTTCTATTGATTAATACAACAAAGCAAGTAAGAATTTAAGATTCATTAATTTTTTTTTAAATAACTGGCTCAAATTACTAAATAAATTCATTATACAAAACATGCATCCACAATCACTCTTCTTTTCTAAAGAAGTGACTTTATTTAATCTCTTTTTATCTTTTTGTCTCGTTCTTTTGAGTAGTTTATCATCGCCTTCGGTGACATTTTTTATCCTTTATTCATGCAATTTACTTATATCGAGAATGAATAACCCAAATCTATTTGCCATTGTTAGACTATTCTCAAAATTTAAATATTACCATAGTCTACAATTATTGATATTTTTTAAATGACTGTCTCCTTTGATTATTAAAAATTAAGTTCTTGTTGGCAATTAAGGATATCAGTATTTCAAAAGGCGTATAAAAACATGGGATTAAATACAGTATACGCCCTGACACCAAGATTGGTTCCTTCCACCAATAAAAAAAATGTCATTCTGGGCATATATTGAGTCAGTTCCGAAATACGCATTTTCACTGCATCAGAATGTTTTTAGGTCGGGGTAGTCTAGAAGTTATGGTCGCTAATTCGCTGCCGGCGTTCTTTCCATCGAGTCACGGGTTTGAATTCTGATGCCTCTGAGGATCCGCGTATAGCGGGGCTAATATACGTTAAATCAGTCTTGGCTCCAAGCCCTCCCATTGGCGTGATGGGGGAGTTCAGAAAAGAAAGTGCCAGCTCAGAGTCGTCTTCGTCACTTGACATAATGATAAAAATTCATAAGGTTCAAAATTACGAGGTCCGACGCCAAAAGCTTTCGTGTTGCTTTTAAATGCGATGGTAATAAAACAATATATCATTATGATGCATAGGATTCATACACAGCTCAATAAAAGAAATAAAACAGCATGAAGAAGTCCGGGAACATACAATTTCAGAAATACATATCTTTTCAAATATAAGCTTTGATTTCCATTTAAGCTTAATTTGAATTTTTCCTTTTCTCCTGAAAATGTTTTTTATTACAACATTTTCACTTTTGGAATTTTTTCCTTACAAGTAGAGAGTATCTCTTCGTCATTATTATTGAAATTAAAAACTGAATTAGGAAAGTTCCATAATTAATGAAGAGAGAAGAAAAAAAAAAAAAAAAGAAAAGATTAAACTATTGGCATGTCATCTTGCTGCCCAATGTTCGTAGCTGCCTATTCAGCGTACGAAAGACCAACGCAGGGTATCCCGACGCCCTTACAAGCGAAACCAATTTACCCTGATTGACAACCTTTATTGTTGACTACCAAACTTGCTCTGAGCAAGTGAAGAGGTGTGTGGTAAAGGATTAGGTAAAATGGAACGTTCTGAATTATTGAACTATCCTGAGAGGAAAAATGAGAAAGACAGGCACCATGTAAAAGAAATTAGAGAGAAGTTGATTGAAGAGATTATGACCTCTTCTTAGGAAAGGGGGAGCTGGATTGTATGGCAGTTGGGTTCTGAATAAAGCTGAGAGGAAAATTTGAGAGGATTCATGGTAAAAATTTATTGATTGTCTTATGATATATGGTAGTGATTGTGAATTTTTATTAATGATACGGGCACGGCACAACGCAACACGGGTACTATTGGCTACGCTTTTCATAACTTTGAACCTCGGTCAAGTGAAGAGGATGACACCTGAGCTGATATTTCCCTCTTCAAACATCCATATCACGTAAAAGGAGGGGGGGGGCATAGGGACTCTACCGGATTTCTTTTGCATCACCCAGTTATATTGTGAGTACTCGGGGTCATCAGGGCTCGAATTCACGATTAAACGAAAACAACACTAGCCGCGAGTCTAAGACTATGACTACTAGGCTATCATGACCCCTTGCTATATGGTAAAGAAGGTTCAATATTAAGATCTTTACTAGATGGTTTTGCCTTGTATATATCAGGGAGCGTTTACTGTTTTCCTTAAAATGAGTTTCTTCCAACGTGCAGTTTTCTCAAAAAAGTTAGGCTGCATATTCCCAAATTTGAGAAGCACACAACACGACAGGACTTACGAAGAGCTGAAAGAGCAAAACGTTTGTGCCTGATTACAAGTTTGCTTTTTTTCGAACAAAGATCTTCGAGCAAAGAACTTCGAGCAAAGAGTTTTTAGTCGGTAGCATGTGCGTTTCTATACGCACATACTATATTCTGCGCAAAGGTTAATTTTGAGTTCAAAATTGGCCTAACTACTTGTATTGTCTTACTCAAGTGGCAAGCTGAAGAAAAAATTGCAACAGAACCAGAATTTTTCGGTGGTATCAGCGTCCTCATAAACATGGGTAGACAGTTTTGGATGCAATGATTTTTATTTTCCAGTCAACGAGCCAAATCTCTATCCTAGCCAATATTGTAAATGATATCACAATGGAAAATCACTTATTTTGTGTGACGTCGTCGGCAAACATGGCTAAATGTGTACTGACTGTCTGTGAAATATTGACCACGTAGAGGCTGAAGTAGACATGAGGAACCTTACTTTTGATTGGTCGATGGGTTGAGACAACGTGGGAAAATGATATAGAAAAATTCTTTGTAATAGGTATAAATAAATGATTTTAATTTAATGTGACGAACATCCAAGTTGCTTGTGCTTGTATATTAGCCACTATGCCAAATTTTATCGAAGTCTTTGGATTCGCTCAGGAAAAGTATACCAGTGACACGTTTGAAGTCAGAACAAATTAGTATATAATTTATATACTCATTTGTTAACAAAACAAATGAGTATATAAATTACAAAGATCATTTGCAGTGTAGTATTGATTCATTCAAGAGAACAAATATCATTTGCAAGAGAACAAATATCATTTATTTCAAGAGAACAAATATCATTTGCAGTGCAGTATTGATTCATACAATGAAGAATTACAAATTCGTATATTTTGCTCAGACTGCTATGTAGTGAGAGAGAACATTAATTTGGAGGTAATTTTGAGTCCGATCCCAGTTTTAGAATAATCGCGGGAGTCTTTCAAATAGAAGGCAAGTAATTGTTCCTTAACTTACAATTTATAAGGAATGCTAAAAAGTATAGATTTGCATGGGGAAATTTTTAATCATAGGATTAGAAATATGATTCATTCCAGGAGCTTTATTGGTTAAATTTTGTCGTTATATTCCAAACTTTCTGTTGGTTTGGAAGGTTCAATATATTGTACGTGGTTATTGGTAAAGAATTCTTCAATGAATTTGGCCACGCCCCTTCAAAAACCTTGGACACTATACTTTCTGTAAAATGGGTAGCTGAAATTATTATTTCAGCTATTGGTCTCTGGGTTCCCAAATGGAATTAGAAATAATACATGCAACAATGAGACATCCAATTTATGCATGTTTTAAGTTCTCAGTAGATCCGACTTCAGAAATCTTCTTCTCAAAGTTAATGTACCACAAAAATATCACTTAATTTTTTTCGAAAAGATCACAACTACGTTTCAACCAATATCTTTGTTGGAATGTGAAATGAACCACAAAACTGAATTTTTTGATTATTTGTAGTTGCCACAAAAGTATTCTCAAAATGTAACCAAATGTCATCTTACTGTATTTGTTAATTTCTGAACATAATTTTTTTCAGTTTTTCTGTTATATATTAGAAAGTATTAAAGTGTAGTAGAATTTTTATAATTTGATCATTGAACGGACAGAACAAATTATTAAACGTATAAAATTAAGCCTGTTATATCAATTCTTACCTTTTCAAACTTTCGTTCTAGCATAGCCTAATAAAGCATACGAAGATATATTTCACAAAATTGGTGATATAAACATAATACAGTAAAATCAGCGATGAAACGTGCCACTTGTGACTTTTAGCAGTGACCCAAGTTCCAAGTTCAGTTATGATCAGTCATACCCAGTGAAAGTCAACTTTGGAATGTTAAGATTTTTAACCAAGCGAAACCTTGTGTATTATGATTTTTGTAATTTTTGTGATGCGACATTGTAGAAAATAAATTATTTAGTGATGTCATCAAGCCTTGTAATTTACTCTTAGTTAAGTACCTACTGGATTAATCAAGAACAGAAACGGTGGAAAACTGCCTGTCTGATAGATGCGCGAATTCTTTGAAATCTTAGTTGAGAATGTAAATGCGAAATATATTAGTTCACATAACATGCAAATTACACATCAATCAATAACTCCCAAGACTAACCCAGAGAAGGCGCTCGTAGTAAACTAGTAACCAGGTCTTTCTAGAGTACTAACCTTTGCTTGAAACGTGTCAAAATTTTAAGTTGATCTGACCAGAAACAGCTGAGTTATCGAGGTTGGAGTAAAGTCGTTTTGTAGTTTGTTTAAAAAATGGAAAAAACCGAGTTTCGTGTTCTGATAAAACATTGTTTTTTAATGGGTAAAAACACCGTGCAAGCGAAACAATGGATTGAAAAATGTTACCCGGACTCTTGTCCATCAAAAGCAACGATTTGTCGGTGGTTTGCCGAGTTTAAACGTGGTCGTACCGACACAAATGACGCGGAACGCTCGGGTAGACCTGTGGAAGCCGTTACACCGGAAAATGTGAGTGAAGTGACAAAAATTATAATGAAAGATCGTAAAGTGAAGCTCCGTGAGATGGCTGAGATGACACAGATATCATATGGAAGTGTATTTACTATCCTTCATGAAAAATTGAGCATGAAAAAGGTTTTTTCCAAGTGGGTACCGCGATTGCTTTCGATGGAACAAAAACAGCAACGAGTCGATGATTCAGAAAGCTGTTTATCGCTATTTACTCGCAACAAAAAAGATTTGCGAAAAAAAAAAAAAAAAAAAGATTTGGAAAAGCGTTGGAACGATTGTATCGCCCTAAAAGGTGATTAACAAAAGATGTTATGTTGATGAATAAAAAAAATTTTTGCAAAAAAAAATGTTGTTTTCAATGTTAGACTCGGGAGTTATTGATTGATGTGTTACGTTTTTTAAAATTAGTCATTTACTAAATTATAATGAAACAGTAGTTTATTTCTTAAAAAAAAGGAAGGAAAAACCAGATTTTTGTATATTTTCTTGTTTTTGTTACTAAAATAAAAGTAAATTATGTCTCAGTCTTTTCAAGCCATTCAGTACACCTAGAAATTTTTTCAAAAAAGAGGAATTTAACTGTGTCGTAACATACACACAATTTTAAATTTACCTAACATTTTAAACACAAACACAGTGGCTCCTGAAATTGAAAATACACCACTAACTTTCTTCATTAGAGATAATATTTTTAAAATACCTATTGAAGTTTAACACTTATAGAATCGATCAAATATGCATGATGACCTGTAGTGTGCTAATAACAATAAGAGAGGAATCGTTAATATTTTACCACCTTAATGTTTTTACATATGTGTAATTACAGATTTCAAGACCGCGTATAATTGAGTATACACTCAGAAACATTGAAAATAGCGTACAAAAATGGAAGCTTGCTACAATCCGAAATTTTGCGAAGTAGTTAAATAATGTCCCACATGAAAATGATCCAAGTTTGGGGCTAATGTGCAAGTCTACACATCCTGTAATGGCCGCGTAATCAGGAAGTGGGTCCTATATAAATTGGCATGCAATGGAAAATTCATAAGCGAAGCAATCCCGTTCCGACTCTTGAAGGAACTTAGTAAGCGAAAAATGTCAAATTAACCGCGCGAGAAGACTTTTTTGCACAACTAGCGAAGTTTGAGGAGCCGTGATTATTGGCATGAAAACTGTAGATTGGTTCACGCACCATGTTGCTTGCCAGGTCGATTGATAAGAGAGTGCCATCAGAACAGGTTGGGAGCAGATGATACGATGTGGTTCCCCATGTGCGGATAATGTGTCTGAAGCGACTAGGAAAACGACGAGGTGAGAGGATGGAAGGATCGTGCGAAAAGTTCACGTGAATATCACAGTTCTCATTCAATCAGATGAAGGGCTGCCAGATGCTTCACAAGACATTTCCAGATGCCTTATAGAAGTGCTTGCCTTTAACACCGGAATATCAGTGACTCCATCTATAGTGGTGTCACCCCTGGACAACGTGGAATGCCACAGATTGTCAAAATGTAAATTTAGTGATGAATCTGGATTCGTTTGGGGGGGGGTACAGATGATAACCACGTGCATGTATGGAGGTGCCTTGGTGAACGGTACAATTCCACCCAACTGTCACATGACATACTGTCCACACAGCCGTCATAATGGTCTTGGGGGTCATAGCCTATGACAGCCGGTCCAGTCTAATTGTGATTCGTCGAACCTTAACGACCAGCGTTATGTTGATGATATTCTTCATTCCCACGGGGGACCTTTTCTAAATGGTCTTCCAGAGACAAGTTTTCAGCAAAATAATGCTCGTCCTCATACAGCTTGAGTTGCTCAAGACTTTCTACTTTATGTTCAGACACTTCCATGGCCGTCATGCTTTCCAGACTTGTCAACTATAGAGCATTTGATGGACTAGCTGAAACTCCAAATGTCACTATATACACGATTTGAAAGTGACTGATCAAGAATTGGGGGTCTATCAGCATCAAGATAACATCCGACGTCTAATCAACTCAATGCCGGACCATGCTGTGGCATGTGTTGCAGAGGGAGATGGTCTGACATGCTATTAAAATTACACTGTATTTGTCTAATTGTACACACTGTATCTGTTTAATTTTCTTAATTTTGTATTGGAATCCAATGAATACGTCAATTGTATCATATGTGTATTAAATTTCATTTCATTCCGAAGCTCCAGTCTTGGTGGCTCTCTTCTTGTTCCTGAGTGTACAGCTAGTATAATTCCTTAAGCATTCTTTAAAAGCGTAAATTAATATTTTGTTGAATAGAATTCCTCATTCAGAACACCTACAAAAGGTGAACATTGATTGTAAGGGGTTTACGCTGTTTCGCTAGATATTTTTTATCAATTTTATCATACTGCTTTCAAGTGTTCATTGCTCCTAATATTATGATTTTGAACAAATTTTCCCAACTGAAACCATAAGTTTTCACAATTACAATGTGATACAGGAATTAAGGTGGTGTAAACAATAGCATTTTACAGATGTCAGACAACTGCAACTCAACAATTTTAGTTGTATATTTTGAGTTTGTTATCCCTCTCAAACATTAAATGTGGCCGCTGTAGTTTTGTTGTTAAGGCATCGAACTCCCGGTAGGCAGTTTTCGTTGAGTTGCGCGCGAGTTCAAACCTTGATGCCACAAAATACCTACCATAGCCGGGGTTGATACACGTTAAATCTGTTGGTGCCTAGTGGAGTGGTGTGGAAGTTAGAAGAATGGGGTGCCAGCTCAGGTGCTGCGTCCACATCACTTGACCGAGTTTCAAAATTACGAGATCCGTCACCAAAAGCCTTCGTGTCGCTTCTAGCGTGACGTTAATAAAACCAAATCAAAACAAACCAATCAAACATTAAATGAGACCTAAAGCGTAATTTCTGGCCACTTAGCTTGAAATTATTCTTTAGTATATCCATCATGTATTTAATATGATTAATAAAAATTGATTTCCCCATTCCTTTTGCTGATATACAATCCCAAACAGGAACCAAATAACTACCATACCTGACATTGAGGACGGTGTCGGGGGAAGTAGATCCAAGTTAAGATTCGACAAAACCTGCCATCGCAATTTCCACTTCCAAAAACATTGAATTAGCTTTCATCATTGAATATTTATTCCAGAAATAAGGAGTCATTGGAATATGATTTTTAGCAAATGTTGTTCTTTTTTTTTTATTTGATTTGGAAATGAAAGATTTTCTTCTGGCTATGCGACTAATTTAAATTCCATCTTGGAATTACTTTCGAGTATTTTCTGCTGAAATACATCTTGTTGTTGCAGAAGTAGATGAGGCAACTTCATATAAGGATTTTTTTTTTATCTTACTTCTCGAGTAAGATGTCTTCGAACTGAATAACTCTTTTTCTTACATATCGTGTTTTTCTGTTTCTTTTTTTGCAATTTTCCCAGCATATTTATAGAATGACAATTTTCCGAATTTTGATATTAGTTTCAGTTCTGGAACTTATTTTCCCATCTAAAATATTTTTTCTGCACCTGAAATTAAACATGGGTATCTTAAGGAAATAAAACTGTCATATTTATTTATTAAAAAAATAATGATAGCAAAATCGTAATTTTTATGGGATGTATGGTCAATTCTATGACCCTGAAATTTGGAGCTTTGTTGTAAAATATTCGTTAATTAGAATATTATTGGTTCTTCAAACTTATTTTTTAATCTAATACATTTTGTAATTTACATTTTATTCCTCCTGCAAATATTAAGTTTAAATGAGTATTATTTTAGTATTTAATATTATTCAAGTCTTTCAGAGAAAATGAATGAAAAGGTTTACTCAATTTCGGGAGCTGCTGTAGATAAAGATAATTTTATGCAAATTAATGTTAATTTTTAACTATGAATTTTCATTCAAGCAGGGCAAGTTACTATGTTACAGAAAAATTTTAAGTTTGTGAAAAAAAAAAAAGAATTGTAAAATCTGCTTATAAACATATAATAGTAACAAATATGTGAGAAAAAAAAATAAATGGTAAAACAGTAAAAATAATGTAATCAAAAACAAAATTCACAATTTCTACTCCCAGCTTATGGTGATCATAATTTTGATTACCTTTATTTCATTCCCAATGGTCAATATATCACTTTCAGATGTGACAATTTAGAGAAGTTGGGCTTCAAATGAACTTAATGTGAATATAATTGTGTGAGAACTATTAAAAACAGGTTAATTTATAGAGGAAGGTAGCTTTGGAGGTTTTTCTTTGTTTTTTTACTAGAAATTTTAAAAATCGATATTTTAATCAATTTAATTGTTTATTATAAATTCCTTTTGAAGTAAATATCATGGAAAGTTTTAATCTTTGATTTTCGATCATTATTATTAAAGGAACAAATACTCCTACAAATGTTATAAAATAAAAGATATTTTTTTCAAAAATAAAATAAAATTTGTTTAACTGTTAATGCTTCTTGAATGGCAATAATATTTCCTATAATGTGATTTTAAGTTCGTAAGTACTTGTATATTGAATTTTAAAAGTCTTTAGCTAGAGGGTAGTTTTGTTGACTCAAGACATAGAACGAATTGTTGATTTACGAATTTTTTGTAATTATCTTCTTTCTTTTTAATTTAAGAATTTCACGAATCGACCAAATATTCTATCTGTAAAGATTAAAGATTTTGTAGAATACCGAAAACTTCGAACAAGGACAGAAGCATCACATTCTATCAAATTTGATATCTTTTATATAAGTGCTTTTCTCTTTTATTTACTTTTATGGATTTGTAACACTTCGGGCTTTTGAGAATAATCTCAGATAAAGGGAGTAAATTTATCTGATACAAAAGAAAAAAAAATGACCATGAAGTTTAAAAGTTTAGATATCAAGGCTAAGAGACAAGGACACGAACAGTAACAGAAAACTTGATAAGAATGGATAGTGAAGATATGTGATATCGCATAGAAATTGACGTGATACGAGCTCTTCCCTTACTAAAAGGACAGACAGAAAATTCGAAATTATTTTTTAAAGTAGGTATATCAGTTAAATAAAATTATTTAAAAAAACTTCTGGAGCTTAAAATGATATTTTAGTCCAAGAATATTATTTAAGAAAGCACAATTCGTGCTCTGTGGCGGTCACATTTATTTTAATTTAACTTCTTTTATTTACGATGTTCATAGATCCATTCTGTGAAATACTCTTAAAGAGTCCTTTAAAACTTTGCCGTCTGAGGTTTTTTTTTATGATAACATAATCGTATTATTAGGTGTAAAATCAACATTTTGCTGCTCGATATATTCATACGTTTTTCACTACTGTTCTATTTTTTTTTCTTAGTCATTCGATTTCTCTGTTGATGAATGGTTTATTTATTTCTACTTCACTGGTATTTTCGTTAAAGTATAGAAAATTAAAAGCATTTTAGAGGAATATTTAATTTAGGTAAATAATAAATTTTTTACACAAATAAACAGAATATATATAGCAGTTTCTTAACAATTTTATTTATAAGTATTTGTATGTAATAGTTTATTAAAAATAAATGAAATTTTTTTCTTCTTTAAGTTATACTTAATATAAAAAAAAGTTAAGTAAAAACATTATAATTAAAAAAAAATCTTTATAAGTTTTAGAACAATAATACCAAACATATATTACTTCTTGGACTCAGCATATGTATTTATTGAATCATCAAGAATACAAAAGAAAAAAAAAAAGAATTAATTTTTATTAAGAAAATAACAGATTAAAATTACGAAAACAATACGAAGTAGTATATTAAAATCTCAATATTTAAAAATAATTTACAAAAATAAAACCTGAAATGTGTGACGTAAACACATCTGACATTTTATATCGCTTTAATGTTTGCATCAGAACTAATTTAACAAATCGTTGCAAAATTTAAAAATTCAAACAAAAACGAAGTTCATATTTGAATCAAAATATTTTGGTTTTTAGTTTTTATGTAAAATTGGAAAAACCCACACTGATAACTTTGTATCTCAATAGATTTCATGTTTTTTTAAAAAATATTTAATTAAGGAACTTCCTAATTATGTTCATACGAAGAGTTAGAATGAGGTGTTTTCTATATTTTAGAAAAGGCACTTTATAAGATGCACTTCTTCGATCTTTTGTAACGTCATTAAATTACATTTCGATGTTTTGGAATACAAACTAATATGAATATTTTTGTAATATTTCTAAACAGAATTTATTCACAAAATAATTTGAAAATGTGGGAAAAAGTTATTATTTTCAAAATTTAACAATTTATTACAACACTCACGTAACTATTTTTAGACTTTAGAGCTTGTCACCAAAACGCCTATTTTAGACAATGCATTTGTGAGCTATGAACTTCTGTCAATAATAATTCGAGATAAAAACCAACGTTTTTATGTGGTGGTAAAGTTTATTATAAATATCGAAATATTAGTTAAAACTTGTCGCAAATGTCTAAATATTGCATTGTTAGGCGAGTAAGAACGATTCCCAAAGTTTCAGAGCTCTAGCTTGATGGGAAGTTGGTTAAATTAACGATCGAAAATTTGATGACACACACACTCTCTCTCTCACACACACACATCAAGTGAAATTCAGAAAAACGTTTTAAAAAAGTTTATTCTTAGTGGTTAAAAAATTCCCTTTTCTCAGCCAACTGAATCATATTTATAAGAAGCATATAGTTGGATAAACGGCAATTCAAAGCATTATTTAATTTTAAAGACATCCAAATATTCTAAAGAGTTATGAAAGCAAAAGAATTCTGTTTCATAGAACTCTAATAACGAATCCTTTTACTGGACCACTTATGTAAAAATCTTGATGAATTCAGTTATGAATTAATGACTAATTAGTGAGATTACAGTGGATGCACAGATGAGAAAATTTAATGCGAATATGGGAATAAATAACAGTAAATACGAATCTCCAGTGGATAGTAGTATCTCCATGGCCATAACAATTTTTTTTATTTTCCCCCTTATTTTCTTTCTTTCGAGGGGTCTGAACACTCAGGAAGATGGCTGACCACATGGAGATGAAGTTGAAGTAGCGAGAAGTCGTTGCAGATTATCTTGGACTCCCACCTTATCGGCAGCCATTTCCAACCTGAGAGCGTGGGTTATTATCAGAGGAGACGCCAAAATTTGTTGACAAAGATTAATTGCTCATTCAAAATTATTGAAAAATGTTTAAAAAGTATGTAATATAAAAAAAAAATGCATGTACATATATATTATAGCTTCACTTTTTTTAATTGAATGTTTATTAACGTCGCACTTAGAAGCAACACGAGGGATATTGGCGATGGATCTCGTAATTTTGAACCTCTGTCAATTGAAGATGATTCATTATCTGACACCTTCCTCTCCAGACTTCCGCTTCAAGCCCTGGGAGGACTTAGGACTGTGACCAGATTTAACTTTCTTCAGTTCTATTACACGATGTGTCTTTGTGAATCTTGTCTCGAACCCACGATTCGTTGAAAACATGGACGAGTTCACCTCCAAGAACACCAAGTTAACGTGGCAATAACTACACTTTGTTATTATTGTGTTAATTATAGCTTTTAGGTTTTTTTTTGTAATAAAGATTTTGTTTTTTAAATTACGTTTGTTATTATATCTATTTAAAATAAGAAATAGGGAGGCGAGGAAAAAAATATTTTTTTTCGGAGGATAAACAATATAAAGATTGGAAACCGCTGCCTGATAACATATCACTTTCATTCTGAAGAGTAGTAATTAAAGCTTGGTGTCAACAATCCTTACTGGAATTATTTTCAGACGGGTTTGCCCTACCAGTCAAACGTTGGTGGAACAATGTGGAAAGGGAGGGGGACTACGTCAAAAAGTGAATAGTGTATTACATGTTGTAGAAGATTCACGCAGCTTTCAACATGGCCGCTGTGGCCTTTGGGTCATGGACGTGAATTCACAGTTGGCATTGTTTCAGCGAATTATGGGTTCGAATCTTGATACCACTTACATCCCACCAAATATCGGGTCTGATGTACGAAACAACTGATTACCAATTCTTCTCAAGGCATGGTGTGGAAGATTGGAGAGGGAGGAGCGAGCTCAGATGTCATCCTCGTCACTTGACTGAGGTTCAAAATTACGTGGACCGTTGCCATTAGCCCTAGTGCTGCTTTGTAATGCAATGGAAAGAAATAATCGGAGCACAGCTTTCATAAACAGCAATAATCATAAAAATTGAGTAAGAAATAAAAAAGACGATGTCAATGCATGCATTACTTTTCAAAATAGATTCGGTGGAAATGAAAATCTGATTTGGCAGCAGAAAATATTACAAAATCAAAATTAACCATTGAATCAGTCAAATTTGCTTTGATGCCTTTGAACAGAAAAGAGAGCACAACGGTAACCCCAACTTACCTTAGCAGCGCCATCTGTCGTCAAAAACAGGTATTTTTAAATTATTTTCGTACATATATTTAGTCCGACACTAAAATAAAAACACAAGTAAGGGCATTTAATCTCAGAATATTGTTAAATACTTCTTTCGGGAATGTCTAAAAAAAGTAATTTAATTGCAAATGTAAAAGCTACAATAAAAATCTCTCAGCAGAATTTGTGTGATAGATAACAGCATTGAATAGTAATTATCAAGATCCGAAAAATTTAGATTTCTTACTTCAGCTGTCATTAATCATTATTAAATATAGCCTTTGGCTGTAAAAATAATACACAGGAGTGACAATTGTATCTTCCAGTTTATTTCATTAAAAGTTTTTTTAGCTCATGGTTTTCAGAAAAGCTTTGGTTACTTTTTTTTTAAAAAATTTCTGAAGAAAAAAGTATTTTATACTCACCGAAATTAAATACATTTTTGAAATCAAGTCAATAACGAAATATTCTATAATCCTTAAAAACAAAAATTAATTAAAAATTAAACATCTTGAAGATTAAAATTTCCCAATTTTTTTTTAAAAAAAATATTATAGCGTTTCCTCGAGAGTAAGTATGAAATCACCAACAGAATAATGGATAAAAAATCATATTTATATTATCCGAATTTGTAAAAAGTACTTGAATAAAAAATCATATTTTTTAAAATTTTTCAATCAATTTACTTTCATGATTTCAAATAAGTATAGAGTAATAAGTATTTATTAAAAACTGAAGAAAGAGAGAGAGAGAGAGATCAAGCAAATGACATTATAGATTTGTTTCTTTGTCACAAAGAGCCGTCCATTTCCTATGTCTTTTATTAGTGCCTTTTATCTCCTTTTTCAACCATATTAATGATTTTTTTTGTTTAGTGTATTTATAAGCCATTCTTTATCTCTTGGTATTGTGCGGGGAAAATGCTCGGTGAACGGAAGTTAAGAGAGATTGAAATGTATTGTTAAAAAATAGAAAAAAGGATAGAGAACTCTTCGGAAGGAAGGGCAGAAAGTTGCAGATACGCGATATGAATAAGTTCCTGACTTATGCATGATTCAGCGGTCACCAATGAGTAGTCCACTTGAAAATTTTGATTATTGTTTCCGATTAATTTGGAAATACCTTTTATTTTTTACATTTAAATTTATCTGTCGAAAGTTGGGTATGGGTAAAGACGAATAGAAGAGGCATTAGTTCATATGCATTGAAAAATAGATTTAATTAAAAACGCGAAAGATATTCAGTGTAGAATGCTTTTAAAAATTGAATATTATCTTGTAGGTGTCAGCCTGAAGTTTTAAATAAGATGTTTGAATCAGTCTGCTAATATCATTGGAGGAAATTAAACAATCTATTGAACTATCTTGAATATTTTTTAACTTCAACAGTTCAGTCTATCTTATTGGTACTGTTGGTATATGTTAAAAAAAACAAAAATGGGATTTTGATACTGAACGTCGTTTTTGCTCCTGATAGTGAGAAAGCAAAATATGGCAAAACATTTTCATTGGAATGAACAACTCGTGCTGCCATCTAGGTATGCGATTTAAAATAAATTTAAAAAATATATTATATTTTCTCGGTACGCTGAAAATTGATTATTATTGGAAAAGAGGAATTAAGTAATTTATAGATGTTTTTTTAATTTTCAGTAGTGTTTTTTCAAACATGAGAATCTTAAATTAAACGAGAATTTTACAGGAATTCTAACAAGCAACAATTTTGTAACTTTATTAAAATATTTGCATTATTAAATGTGTACAGACAGTGGTGTAATCAGAGGAATGTGTTCAGAGGGAGATGGTGAGGGCTCAGATGTTCACCAAACTTTTAAGAAAAAAATTAAATTAATTTATCCGACGAAACTTGTTCTAACCATCTTTGAATTTCCCCCTCTTGCGAATGTATAAAACAGAACCATTTATAAAAATATTAACTTGCATCCGACAAAATGAAAAATGAAGTTATGCTGGATATTTAAAAACCCTTTTATTATCGAAAAAAATATGAGTACAGATGCTTGAAAAATTATTTATGTATAATTTTCTATAGTTTCTGAAGAAGGCGAAAAATTATTAATATATACCATACAATTTTACTTGTTAATACAGTGATGGATCTAGGGATGGGCACTGGGGCACGGGCTTTTCCTCATCTTAATTTCCCGCACAGACCAATCGACTCATTTAAACAGGAAATCCCAACCAAATTAAAAAAAATTATTTTTTGTTGTTTTACTTCAGAGTTACAGTACAAGACCTGGTTATCTATAGAACTATAAGTTTTTAAGTTCTCAAATTGAATTTGATTCTTGAGTTAATAATTAGTTTTTAAATTAAGGAACAATAATAAACGAAATAAACACTATTTAATCTTATGAACATTAAAAAATCAATTGTGCCCCCCCCCCTCCATTGTAGATTTTTTCTGTATCCTCCACTGCATATGTATAATTGTATAATATAATTACAGTGATTCTATTCTTTATGAGGACATGTACAGATCATGAAAAATTACGCAGTTAATAACATTTTAATATAATTC